>JAQGAG010001401.1:0-10209 GCA_034696835.1 Lepidocyrtus lignorum | reverse complement strand
GACGCTAGAGCGCAAACAGACAGACAGACAGACGGACAACGTCAAAGCCAATACATACCTTACAGGTACGTAATAAACTCCTGGACCTTGCCGTTGTAAAATACGGCATTTCCGTTGTCTCCGATGAACTCAGAGATCTTGGCAAAACTAGCCATGCCGAGGATTCCCTTAAGAGCGAGGCCAGAGTTGAGCTGGGTGGGGCCCATGAAGTCATCGGTGGTCAGTTAGTTAACGGGATAGAGGCAGTTGTCGAGGAGATAGTTGGCCCAGACGGACATGATCTCGTAGTGGGACCTGGCATAGGCGCGGGACTTGGCTTGGTCGGCGTTGGGGTAGAAGATGATGTTGGCGACCATCATGATCATGTTGCCGGATTTTTCGACGGGCATGTCACCCCCGTAGCCTTGGCCCACTGCGTTGGGGTATGGGACTCCGATGTCGTGCATGGCGAAGGGGCGAGTCCATTGTCCGAGCTCCATCATGTTGAAGAGGGGGTCAAGGAGCATCTCTAGGTAGCTGGAAAGATAATTGAAGAACATATCAGTGTTTCATTAAGAATTTAAATGTGTAAGTTGCAAAATTATTTTTATTTTTAATTACGTAATGTTCGGATAGTAGAACAATGGAGTAGCTGGATAGATGACATAAACAGTTTGCATTAAAGCTCCGGATGAGACCCCTTTCTGTTAATACCTTGGATTTTCAGCGGTTCCGGAGAATTCATTTCCGGCATAAGACTGTCTCAATGACATAGTCAGAATATCAGCATAGCCTAGACCTCCAGCAGCAAAAGCATCACGGATGACCTTCTCGTCCAAAGCATTAGCAACAGTCAAAGCAGTGTCCAGGTGACCATAAAAGAAGTCCAACATGGCGTTAGTAGTGGCCCAGTAGGAGAGCCAGAGGGCATCCTCAGCAGTTCCCAACCAGTTTCCGTCCTTCTCACGGATAAGCCCAACCATATACTTGACCCTATTAAGGGTGGCTCCAACTTGAGCGACGTCATGAGCTACGGCGAATGCTGGCTATCCGCACTTTACGCATCTAAAGTCCTGGTCGTTTGTGTTGGGGAGCTCTCCGCAGGTTCTGAGTGTGGAACGGATATCGGCAGCGGCGCCGGAAGCGTGGGTGGCGGAATTATCCGTGGAGAGGACAGCTTGACCCCATTCTGGGTAATCGCGATTCTCCCTGAATTGGCTTTGAGTTTCGAGCTCAGCGGTCCAGGTCTTGAGACCACCGGTGGTGGACAGAGCCCACCTAATGTTCTTGGCGGGGTCAGCGCTAGCCCATTCTCCGGAGACTTCCATGTACAGCTTAACCTCGTGGTTGGAGCCATCCTTGGAGATTACATCAACAAAGACGTAGGACATGGGGATGCATTAAAGACGAATGTCTGAGTGCTCCACTGGGGAAAAGAAAGTGACATTCATAGAGACTGGGCCGGCATCAATGCCAAAGATGGTTTGGGTTGGGTTACAGCAGCAAAGGTCTGGCTAGCCAGGCCCCTGTTTTCCAACTCTGAGTTGCCCATCCAGACATAGTCTACGTTGTCCACGTTGATCATACCAGTCCATCCCTTGGTGGCGCCGGTCCAGAAGACGGGCCAGATTCCGGGGAGGTTGTTTGAGGGGAGCCAGAAGTTAGTGTAGGGATTCCTGACGGCTAAGGGGTAAAATTACTCGGGTGAGGGTTGAGTGTTCTGGGTAGGCCAAAGCGCTGCCCAAAACTACAAGAAAATGGATGTAAAGAGAAACAAGTTAATAAACTGAATTCAAGATGTTTTAAATTTGTCTTAGGAAAATAAATTTTACCTGTGAGTAAAAGTGCCACGGTCTTCATCTTGATCTGAGTTATGGAGACTAGACTGGAGAAAAGTAACTTGTTAAGGGAAAATACTAAGCCTTTTATATGAAACGAAAATTGAGCTGGATGGAAATGGATCTTGACAGATCTCTCAAACTGTTACCTCAAAATATTTCGCATTGTACTCAAAGCGTAGCATGATCATATTGGATGGGACAAAAAAGACACGTGAGGGCAAAGTTAAAAAATAAATTGATTAAAAAAATTCCATCACCATTGTCAGTATTGTCACAGGAAAAATTATTAGGCAAAAGGATAAATGATTGTCACTTTGACAAGTTGTAAAGTTCTGTTAGACATAATATCTGTCATGTTTGGATTTTTGATAGACATGCTGTTACTTCTAATCCAAAGCAATTATTAATACTGGTAACAAAGTGAGGGGTTCATGCTTATTGAAAAATGTGATATGCATGGGTATGCTTGGTTGGATTTCAGTTTTTCTTTCAACAGCTTTCAAGACAATTCTCTGAAAACATAAAATAAGAAGCGAAATGTTAGTACAACGACCTCCATACTAACCTAACCATTTCCATAACCACAATCCTACTCCCCACTGTATTCACACCGGCTTGACTCGTTCCTTTCAACTCGTGTGCTAATTTTAGCTCCCTGGCATATGCGCTAATAGTTCGGAGAATTTCAATGCCACACTGAAGTATATGGCTATGGCTAGCTTAAAGACTTACTTCCCCCTCTCATTTCTTCCCTTCCTAATTTTTTTTCGCATAATGCTAACAATAGAGTTTGGAAAATTCATAGACTATTATTATGTAGGAGTATAGCTCATATAACCACATAAACTAGGTGCAGATGGCAATATGAATAAATCCTTTCTTCCAATCTGGCTTCATCTCCAGGCAAATAAAATTGATTATGATGGCTCCTACTATATTGCTCTGCTTTGCTCTTCAGAATATTTTTTTGTCCTTTCACATAACTCAAGAGTACTTACAAGTACTTTCAAGAGTCGAGATGCCTAGATTTTGTTTAATTTAATTTTGCAAAATTATCTAAACGATAAAAAGGACAATTGTAATTGTTTGAAAAATTCCGAGAAATGGGCAGTTAAAAAATTCCAAGCGAGAATAAAACTAACCTATCGGATTTAAATAGGAAATGTTAATTGGGATTGGGAAGTGGGATGGATGGATTAATGTTGGTAGCTGAACAAATTTAATAAATAATGAATAATAAATTATGAAGGAGGGAAGGATGAGATCTTGGAGAAAATAATGATATGCGGTCCATTCATTTAAATAATTTATTTCATAGCATTCGTTTTTTATTCCCTTTTATAAATGTAAAATTTCGAATAGCTCTAATAAGTTGTCAAATTTTGTCATCAATAAAAATGCCATTCTGAGTTAAGTTCAGTGAAAAGTTATAATTTAGCCACTTATCGACATCCCACTACTTCATAATGATTTAATAGCCTGTCATCTCAGAGAATGTGACCTCAAGCTCGTTGGTAATGAACCTGAACTTCTCTTGTTCCCTCCTCACTTCATCTAAAGTACAAACAAACAAATCAAATAAATTGCATCAAATTATTAATTTTAATTTGCATTCATATTTTTAATTTATTTATATTCCCCGCCCTTACCTTCAATCCTGTCCACTTCCTTGATGAGCTTCTGTACATTCCTCTCAGTAAATTCAGCCATGCCCTCGGCATTTTTCAGCTGGACAGTCAAATTCTTGACCATAGCCTTAAACCTAATCTCAGTCTGGCGAGCGTTCTCCTCAGAGACTTCCAGGAACTTGAGATTGTGGCCGACGACCTTGAGCTCCTCCTCAGTTCCTTCGTTGGTCCTGCATAAAAACATCATGAATTCCCAAAATTCTGCCACACATTTTTTGAAGAAAAAAAATGATTCCCTTTTGCATTTTCCTATCTTACATTTCTGCAGATCCAGCCCTGTCCTCAGCAATTTCGAGCTCCATCTCAACCAGAGACATCTTTGGTCCTACCTAAAAGCAATAAAAATAAATTTTTACTAAAATAATCCCCCACATTCTTGATAGTGGAAAGGAGCTTACCTCCGAACACAGAGGGAACTTCGCCTTCCATTGAGGTCTCATGAGGATTTTAGGATATACAAGGGGGCACACACAAACGGCATTGGCCCCACATGCATTCCAAACTCTGGACTAAAATAGGAGAAAGCGGGGGGCTTGAACCCTACCAGGACAAAACCACTCGGGCCGAACTAGATATCCAATTCCAAATCCAAATCCAACCTCCTCGCATTTTCTGTCTGCCTCCTCAGCATCCTTGGTGGCCTCCTTGAGCTGGGCCTCGTTTGTCTTGATCCTCGCTTCATTCTTCTCCACACGATTCTGAAGCACTTTACGCATGCGGTCGGTCTCGTCAGCGTTTTGGGAGACGGTGACCACCTCAGCGCTAGTGGCCTTCAGTTTGTCCTCTGTGGTCTCGAACTTCTCCTCGACTTCTTGGTCCTTCTTGGCGAGTGAGTTGAGTTGGAGCTCAGTCTCAAAAATAATCAGCAATTAATTAATCATTCTTTTATTGCACAATTAAACATGATAAGGTAATTTTAGCTTACGGCAGTAAGAGTCTTCTCCTTAGACTCCAAGGTCCTGTTGGTCTTCTACAGCGCCACTTGGCAGACCTTGTGCTCTGCATCCAGCTGGAAAAGTCGCTTCTTCAGGGCATCCAACTCCTCGTTATCCTTCTGGCACCTTGTCTCCGCCTTACGGGCAAGCGCCTCCATGGCATCCACCTTATCCGTGGAGTTGACCTTCTCCACCTTCAACGCCTGCATCTTCTTCTTGATCGCCTCCATTTTGCTGATGGGTCACCTTTCGGACTTTAACTTGGCTGGAAAAAACTTTAAATAGTATTTAATTTTTTAAAGGGAAATTAGAACTGGAGAGCAATTTTAAAATATTTAATTTTTTTCTCTTTCATATGCACCACTTATAAAATAATCTATAACAGGAAGTGGAAGTAAGCGGAACACCAGAAGATGGAAAGTGCCAAGAGGACTCTTGAGCCTTGGAAAATAATTCTTTTGTTTGGAATGATCACACATCCTGAACCAGCCTTCCCAAACCTACTTTCCCAAACATGAACGGGAATGATGCGCTGATGAGCCAACAAATTTGCACAATGCTAACGGAAAGGATCAGAAATTTTACAATGTTCTATTCTAGCCAAAAAGTAATTAGCTCATCTTTTGCATTTTGTCTCTGCTCCGCATTTTTTTTCTGATCAGAGACGAGCAAAACAAAAATAGTGCGGGGACAAAGAGTTCAATGCATAAAATACAAATAGGCACGATTCCTCCCGAGCGAGAGACAAAAAAGGTGTAATGGTGAAGAAATGAGCTTTATTGTTCCCTTCCCGTGTGAAAACGAGATGAATGCTTGCCATGAGGTGGAATCGTCCGTGTTAAATCCTATCAGCACTAGCACTAAAATAGCAAATTTCTCAGCAACAGTTAAATAGTGAAAGATGTAAGCAAAGGGAAGGTGATAAGATAAGAGACAATTCAAGAGACAAAAGGAGAGGAAGTAACACGGCAAAAAATGAGAACTGTGACAAAGAGATGGAATGCGCAAAATGAAATCTGCGCTATAAAAAGACAGTGCTGATGATGATGCAATGCGACTGCGGTGGGATGAGCCAAACTTTTGTTTAGTATATAGTTTTGCATCATTAGAGTGATATTTTCGCTATGGGTATGGTAATCCGTCTGTCTGCCATTTACTATATCAACCTGCTTCGTAGTATTCATTCCCATTGAGTTCATAAATTAATTATGATTTTACTAAATTAGTAAAAATAAATTCTGGTATACAATTAAGGCAACTCATCAAATTCAAATCTATATTGTTTCCTTTTGCAGGTTTTGTGCAAAAAATGAATGTGCAAAAAATTTCATGCAAAAACGCCTTGCAAAAAAAGTTTTGTGCAAAAAATGCATGTGCAAAAAATTTCTTGCAAAAAGTTTTGTGCAAAAAATCCATATGCAAAACATTTCATGCTAAAAAAGTTTTGTGCAAAAAATGCATATGCAAAAAATTTCATGTAAAAAAAGTTTTGTGCAAAAATGCATGTACAAAAAATTTCATGCAAAAAAGTTTTGTGCAAAAATGCATGTACAAAAAAATTCATGCAAAAAAGTTTTGTGCAAAAATGCATGTGCAAAAAATTTCATGCAAAAAAGTTTTGTGCAAAAATGCATGTACAAAAAATTTCATGCAAAAATGTTTTGTGCAAAAATGCATGTACAAAAAATTTCATGCAAAAAAGTTTTGTGCAAAAATGCATGTACAAAAAATTTCATGCAAAAAAGTTTTGTGCAAAAATGCACGTGCAAAAAAATTTATGCAAACAAAGTTTTGTGCAAAAATGCATGTGCAAAACTTTTCATGCAAAAAAAGTTTTGTGCAAAAAATGCATTTGTAAAAAATTTCATGCAAAAAAATTTTTGTGCGAAAAATGCATGTGCAAAAATTTCATGCAAAAAAATCAATGGAAAAAAAGTTTTGTGCGAAAAATGCATTTGCAAAAAATTTCATGCAAAAATAGTTTTGTGCAAAAAATGCATGTGCAAAAATTTCATGCAAAAAAACTTTTGTGCAAAAAATGCATGTGCAAAAAAATTTTGTGCAAAAAAAAGTTTTGTGCAAAAAATGCATGCGCAAAAAATTTAATGCAAAAAAAGTTTGCAAAGTTGCGAAAAAAATTGTGCAAAAAATTGGCAAATTAGGTAGGGCCTGTTTGACCTCATAATCATGATTCCCGCATTTCATTTGCTTTACAAACCAAATTTCAGCTTCCATACATAAATACACATCGGGGATAAAACTCCCCCTGGGGGGAATTTTCAAAACACTAATTGTAGTTATGTTAAGCAGTTTAGCTAAGTAAAGTTAAGTTAAGCTTGCAAATGCTAACTGCTTTACTTCAGCAGCGTTGCCTATATGTAACTCGCACGCACGCACGCACGGAAGGAAGGAAGGAAAACTCCAGTATACACTACATCCCTATTTACTGATCATTTGATGAGTTAAAAATTGTTCATGTGTGTATTTTTTTCTAAATAGTAAGCCTGCTGATGTGATATGCATACCAAACGTCGCTGTTAGCTTACAAAAAATGGTGGTAGGCTGGTTTGTAACTTTTTCAATTAAAAGTAAATACATAGGTACGTTAAGTCAGCCTTTTGGTTACGATGTTCTATTCCCATTTGGACTACAATTGCTTGGAATAAAGTTTAATAACGAATTAGATTGAAGCTCTCCCATCTTAAACTTGTATTGGTATATATAAGTAAAAAACACTTGTGCTCTTGTTTCTTTATCTCAATGTCAACTTCTTTCCTTCCACTCTTCACAGCCTCTCTTTTTTTAATTTATTCAATTATGGCAAAAAGTTATATGAAGTTGAGCTATTATGGTAATTAGGTCTATGAGTATTTGGGGTTTATGCAGATTGACCCTATGCATAAAAACCTATGCCCATAAGTAATTATGCTGATAAGGAGGTGATGATTTAAGAAGGAATTGGAGAGTGCAATGGATGTTTTCTATAAAAAAATTAAGGATGATGATAAATAGTCCCTGAAATGCCATTTCCCTTGTTCTGTCACAATTATGTTAAGTTTTATACTTGAGTGTTGCAAAATTAGGGCGTCATATTACACTGTTCTTATTAGGCTCCGTTGCTCCGGGGTTGCAAGGCAACGCAAATAAAAGGGGATAATTTGATCTGAAAGTTAAATTTCCATGCGCTTTAAGTCCATAAAAGACATTTTTTGTTTGTGATTGAACTAGATAAACCTTCCCCAAAAATGATGCAGTTGAATAAACTTATTTTGTCATTGAATTTTTTTTAAATTTCACACGCCATTATAAAAATTCAGATTGGAAATGGAAGTGACGTAATTAGACTAGCTTCAATTTTATGCAATACAATATTTTCATTTTTAAAAAAGGAAAGCAAGAAGCGCAATACCTCATGGTTCGTTATTACGTACCTGTAAGGTGTGTATTGGTTTTGACATGTGTCCGTCCGTCCGTCCGTCCATGCGCGCTCTAGCGTCTAAACGCGTTGACCGATTTTATTCAAATTTGACACCGAGGTACATATGGTAAAAAGTAAGAACCCTATTGTTTTTGGAGTCAATCGGACAACGTCAAAAGGGTCATAGGTCAAACGTCATATTTTTTTCAAATGACATGATATACCAAATGGGGTATCAAAAGCAGGGATTTTTAATGTTGATTTCAGTGGTGTATATTTCATAAGTGTCAGTTATATAGTCACTGAAAAATCACTGATTAAAAAATCCAAAATTCAAATGTCTCATTACAATTCAAAAACCTTACAGGTACGTCATCGTAATTACAATCACTTTATTATATTACGTAGAAAGAAGTGCGGAAGTGTGCAATATATCGGCAATACAACTGGCAAACAAACGAGGGAATATCCCAAGGCTATGCGCCCCAGAATAACAGAATGCATTATCTAGACTAATTTTAAATGTTGATTATGAATCCAAAACATGCTTTCTGTTTTATAACTTAGCTAAAAGCTAGTATAGCGTTTAATTTCTCGTCCATCTGTCCGTCTGTCTGTACGCACGATAACTTTCGAGTACGTTTACCAATTTCGTTCAAATAAAGTATGGAGGTATAAATCGTTAATAGAAAGAACGGTACTGCATTTGGATGGAATCCGATCACTGGAAGGGAGTCAGGGGTCAAGGTCATTATTTTTTTAATGACAAGGTATATTAAGTAGGGTATCAAAAGAAAGCATTTTAACTGTGTAGTTCAACAAGCTATGTTTAGCTTCTGCAAGTGTCATAGTTACTAAAAAATCACTGTTTAAATTATGATAAATTAAAATTGACCAGTATCATTTATAGTGCTTGATAGTTTTGATTTCAGCTACGTTATTCTATTAATTATGATCAATTTATTACGTAGCTGAAAGCTAGTATAGCGATCGATTTGGCGTCCGTCTGTCTGTCCGTCCGTCTGTCTGTCTGTGCGCACGATAACTTTCGAACGCTTTGACTGATTTCGTTCAAATTTTGTATGTAGGTATAAATCGTTAATAGAAAGGATGGTGTTGCTTTTGGGGGAATCCGGTCACTAGAAGGGGGTCAAAGGTCAAGGTCAATAATTTTTTTAAATGACAAGGTATATTGAGTGGGGTATTTGAAGAAAGCATTTTTACTGGTGAGTTCAACAAGCTATGATTTGTTTCTGTAGCTGTCATAGTCACTAAAAAATTACTAGTTAAAGTATCAATTATTAAGGTTTTAGCGATTTTAAAAATTAAATTTTTGTATAATGTCTAGTATCATTCCTACTATTTAGTTGGTAGTTTTAATTTTAGCTACGTTATTCTATTAATTTGGATCAATTTTCAAACTTTAAAGCTCAAAAAGCAGTTGTAAGTGTGAAGTTTGCTTTAAAACGTATTTAAAATCCATATTGTGACAATTAATTTTCCATTAAAAGGTGTAATTAAAAACCTCTAATGGTGCACTTTCCCTCTATGCATGGTGTACTATTTTGATTTTGATGTGACGCAATATTTAAATCTTAGGGTAGAAGCCAAAATTTAGGGTAGAATTCTGTATTCAAGCTTTGGAGGGGTTTCCCTTATGCTTAAAACTTTGTAATAACAAAAATTGATTGCGGATTCGTGATCAAAGCTAATAACTGGCCTATAGACCCACTTCGCTTATGTAAGGAGCGTAAGACTCCTCGTAAAACCGCTTTTTTTGATTGACTGGCTATAGAAAAAGAGAAAAACAAATGTTCAGCTCCTATCACTTTGTCTCGTGCATTTTCTTTGTAAGCCAATCAAAATAGCTAGGTTTTAGAAATTGTCTTTTTTGCTCTTTGTCGTCGTCAGCATTATCAGTATCAGGCAATATCAGTAGACGTTTTGATGGTGACAATATATGATTAAATGATTGTAATTACAATGAAGTACCTGTAAGTTATTTGAATTATAGTATACTAATACATAACAATCAAATATTTGTTGAAAATTTTAAATTTGGGATGTTTTAATCAGTGATTTTTCGGTGACTATGTAACTGACACTGATAAAACGTATACGACTGAAATCAGCATTTAAAATCCTTTTTTTAATACCCCATTTACTATATCATGTCATTTGAAAAAATATTACCTCGACCTTTGACCCCCTTACCGTGGTCCGATTAACCCTAAAAACAACAGGTTTCTTACTTTATACTATATGTACCTTCGTGTAGAATTTGAAGTAAATCGGTTAATTCGTTTAGACGCTAGAGCGCGTACAGACAGACAGACGGACGGACACAT
>JAQGAG010001400.1:0-10210 GCA_034696835.1 Lepidocyrtus lignorum | reverse complement strand
ACATTAGACGACGTGTAGTTTTGCGGACGATGATACTGCCTAGGAGCTTCTGTTACAGCTTGATTGATTGATAGGCCGGAGTCTGTCTCCATCGGGACTAGGACCGTCTTCATCTTATTCGCAGGTATGCTCTCAGGGGTGTGGACATCGACACGCTTTGAGACCATATTTGCAATTCTCATGAAACGTCCTTCAAAAGGCTTGTTGCTCTTAGCTTCATCATCCGTATTGTCTTTCCTTGGAGCGTTCCCGTCAACTATTTCTGGAGGAGTTGCTTCACCTATCAGGGCACGGGCACTCCCAGATCCAGCCTCAACTAGGTCAGACGATGTACAGTTTTGCGGATGATGATACTGCCTTGGAGCTCCAGTCACAGCGATCGCTTCACTACTTGCACGACCTACTTGCTTCATCTGGATTAGGTCTGGTAGTAACGGCAATACACTACTTGCTTGCGTTGCATGTGCAGGCTTATCAATGGAAGCCACTTCCTGCTGTGGCTGATCAGCGGGCTTTTGTATTATCTCTGGTTGGACTTCTGAGGCTTTAGTGGAGTCAGTGGAGTGGCACATCATCAATTCATAGCTTATCCCATCAACCTCAACGGTTTCCCCCGTGGCTCGGGTTGGCGTTGGCACGAGGTAATACGTCTTCCCTGTCTCTTCTTCTGACACTTGGAGTATTTGTGTCCCAGCCGGAAGTTTCCGAACTGAAGACGAAGAACCATCTTCAGGCAGTATCTCATAAGTTATCTTGCGTGGCGAAGTAGCGGGTGAAGTGCTCGTCATTGTGGGGACTGGGGAGTTGGCGTCAACGAATATCTGCAACCAATGACCAAATACAACACCACGTTCATTTCTATTAAAATTGATAATTTTAAAATTTTAACTTCGTACATCAGTTTTAGACATTATCGACATCTCCTGTCTTCATTTTCAATGTTTAAATGATTCATTTAAGCTGAATTAAAACTTTAAAAACCGTATTTTAACTTTTAATTGTACCACCAATGAACAATCAATCGATATCGATAATCAAAATCAAAATTACATTCCTCCACCTTCGACTTAAAACAAAAACAAATGACCCTTACTCAGCGTGTGAATCAGCACCTTTGTTACGTTCCAAATTAGTTAGTAACAGAAGTTAATTGTTATAAAACTTTAAATGTTTAAATCTCGAAACACATTTTTCCCATGTTTGTTATTTGTTGGTGGAGCCAACGAGAAAAGTAAATGCACCACAGCCACAGCGCACAGAGCAAAACCAAAATTACATGCATCTCTATATACATCATCTCTATGAAAGCAGCTTTGCAGCTTTGGCAAAACCTAAAGCACTTTTACAGTGGCCCACATTTTCGCGGGCAAAATTTTAAGACTGATATGCTCAATGGTCAAGTAGACATGCATGCATAGAAGTAGACTAGACTAGCTCGTAATTTATTGCAATGCAATGCAGGGATGGTGTCGCTCATTACCCCACATTCTTCTTAAGTCTTTGTTCATCTACGCTATGACTGCATCAGCTTGTTGCACGAGATCAAGGTACTTACAATTAGATAGCATCTTATACAGTATGGATTATGTTACACTTAAGTACACTGCATTACATATTACATTACATTACATTACATTAATTGTTCCAATATTTCCCACGCCTCCATCCAACCAACACTGCGACCTGCGACTGCGACTGCACCCAAGTATTATTTTATTCCCTAGACATTTGCCTTCGGATTTGCACAAAGTTGCTTTGGCCATGCGAAATTGAGATTGACTTTTTGCATGCAATTGTATAGCTCGGATTTCATGAGAGTGGCTCATCAACATAACTACATAACATCAAGGCAAGTAGAGAGGGACGCTTGTTGCTCGAGCTCCTTTGTTTTCATACCGTCCACATCACAGCTGCATCCAACGAATGCCGACTTTTTCTGTTGCACATTTCCCCATGCTTTCAAGCAACATTGCGAGGGAGAGAGAGCCAGACATAGATGAGGCTGCTGGAGTAAGCAAGTGACTCGACTCTGCCTTACAATTAGTTGTAGTTGTAAGCTGCCTTGCAAAATGCATGGGTGGGTATGGGTAGCAGCAGTTAGTTGTTGTTAGTTGTTGGTAAGCTTGGTAAGCTATTTCCTTAGTTCGGAGTTCGGACACGATCAGATTTGGGTCGGGAGGAGAAAGTGAGGAATACTTTTTGTTACCCAATTGCCAGTTTAATGGAGTCAATAATTACCCACTTTGACTAAAATTAGTCTCTAACAATTAAAAGCTACTCCGTTTTTACATTTTTCGCATTTTCAATTCAACTGGAAAAAAAAGAAACTTGAGAATCTCCGCAGGTTAATTGCTGAGTTGAGAATTGTGAACAGACTAAAGTTAATACGAGGGATCGGATCAGATCAAAGTGATGGGGCCAAAAAGGAAGATTAGAAGTGCTCGTGACGAGGCACCCACCGGACGGAAGTGTAAAATCGGACGCACTCGACAAGCTAATGACACCGGGAATGTGGACACCGGCGGAGTTGAAGCAACTGAAATTCCACAAAACTCAGGTATGGACGAACCCAATGTCAAGGTCGAGCTGGACGCTGAGTTAGAGCCATCAGTGGTCACAAGCAATGAGCAAGAATTCTTGAGCGAAGTCAATAATGAAATTCCCGATGCGAGTAACGGCCAAGTTCTGATGAGGACAATCACAATTCGCCAGTGTAAAGAGGAGCTCCTACTGGAAAACGAGGTAGGCCTAGCCCTAGAGTAACTCGACGCTTGTAATGTTCGCTGGATCAATGGCAATTCTCCATTATGTGTATCTGCTCCTTCGCCAAAGTATCGAAACTGTCTTATCGATATCTCATATCTTCATTTCATATCAATAACCTATTTCATATTTTCTTTAATTCCAGCAATCACAGATGACTGGTTGTGACCCCAAAGTGGCAGAAGGTCTGTATGCCTACCTACGCACGCGCAGCTACTGTGGAATGTGATAACTTGGGCGCGACTGAAGAAGTGGGAAGAAACACTGAGGACTCCTGGAATTTAACCCAATGGAAATTAAAGGCGGAGGAGCTGGCTAACCAGAAATTGGAGTTGGAAAAGAAGGCACGGCACTTGGAAACGGAACTGTTACTCCAAAAGTTGGAATCGGATAAGATAATTTGGGACCTGAAAGATGACATCGCGAAGGATCTAGAAAGGAACTTCCGCGAAGACGTAAAACGAGCTTTCTATTGATATCTCATATATCATCTGCGTATCGATAAGCCATTTCACATTTTATTTCAATTTCAGAAATCTACAAGGACCAACCCGGACCCAGAAGCTGAAGGTCTTCATACTGCCACATCAAGCTGGAAGTCGTCCGGCCTGCTGGTCAGCGTCAGCACTACGAAAAGCCAGAACGACACTGCCACTGGAGAAGGGCATGATGACGATGGGAAAGAAAACTCAGGCGACACTTCCAGTTTGGCCTACTGGAAGCTAAAACTGGAGGAGATGACCAACCAGAAATTGAAATCGGATAAGAAAGTTCGGGACTTGGAAGCGGAACTGGACATCCAAAAACGTGAATTCGTTAAGAAAATTCTTCGGGACTTTGAAGTCGAACTGGGAGCCTGGAAGGGTACGGCCAAGGAAGTAGAAAGTAAAGTTCCCGAGATGGATCTGACTGAAGACCGTGGTGACGAGCTAAATTCCTTTCAAATAATTGAACCGGGAGAGAAGGAACATCATCCGTCCAGAGAAAAATCCCCTTCCACCCATAGTCCGGCCACCAGTGCAGTATGGACAAGATCACAATTTCTATATATTTCATCCAAATTCCGTATACCCATACCCGTTAAGGCAGACAGTTCGTAATGTCAATCTATCATATTCTAACATTTTTATTCCATTCTAAACTTTATTGTTAGGAATCTGAGATGACTAGCCCTGAACCAAGACGTGAAGATCTTCCTACCACTGCATCTGGCTCCAAGACTTCAAAATCACAGGTTGGCAGTACAAAATGCGACAACTTCGCTCGCACTGGAACCGGAGAATGGGATAATAATGAAGTGGACGGATCCTCAAGTGGCTCTTCTGATGTCAACTTGGACCCTCTCCTCGATGAACATGTAAGTCTTTGTTTGATTACAGAAATGTGACTGTTCGTAGTTTTATGTACTTTTCAATTGACAGGTGTTTTTTTTAAATATTGCGACAGATGGAAACGAGGCCGAGTGACTTTTCAGTGGTCTCCAAGGGATACTGCTTCCTCTGCTTGAACAAAACCTCCCCATTTGTTAATAGCAGTTCATCGTCAGTTATTTCGTTTGAGGATATATCCCGATATTTGAAACTTGACATGCGAAAAGTGCTCATCCAAATAGGACCAGTTCCTTCCCATTTGCTTGCGAAAGTTCAGAGGGCGAGATTGACAGTGGAACTTTGTGAAGGATGTAGCAATTTGACTCGCGACATTTCCAAGCGTTGTCAGCAATCGGGGAAGTTGAAAATGGATATAGAATCCGGTTTGGAGTCCATGTATGGGAAAATGCAGCAGGCCGATGAGACAGGAAGGACTGAACAATTTCGCAAAGTTATGGGTTGTGAATGGAATTCTGGGATGGGAAGTGGGATGGAAATACTGGAGGTGCTCAGAATGGAAACGAAGCGGAAATGTAAAAAAGGAATTACTTGATTTACAATTTTTATATTGAGATTATTAGTTGATTATAACGATGTAATTGACCAGTTAAATACTAATAAATTTCACAAATTTTATATCAAATCCAATTAGGTCTCCGCAAGATAAATACAACCTCACTCCGATCGCATCAAAAAACTGTCAAGATTCTTCTAAAGGTACCAGACTCAATCCCAGGACAAATGACCGACTCAGGAGAAAAGCCTGACATTATCCAAATAGAAGAGGCTGCTGTGGCAAACTGTGTGGCCAAAGATGATGACGTTAAGCAGAATGACAACTCAGTTGCGGATGATTTTCACGACGAGGTCATTGAGGAATCAGACTCGGGCCCAGATGTAGTGAGAATCGGTGATGGACCAAAAGATCGAAAAAGGACAAAGAAGGCAGAAATAGAACGCAAATGGACCATTAATCGTGGTAAAGGGACGTATAAATGTCGGCTCTGTCCACGTGGCGCGGAGTATGAAACCAGAGGGGGTGTCTACGTTCAGTACAATAAGGATCACCTCAAACTTCGATTCAAATGTAGAATATGCGGGAAGGAATTTACTCGGAAAGAGAGCTATGAAGTCCACCACCAGAGTGTCCATTTGGGAGTCCGTTTCCCATGTCAAGGTTGCGAAAAGACATTTACAACGAAAGGTCATTTAAAGGCGCATCAGCGGAAAGCGGGATGTCCGATTGGTGGAAAATGATAAAGTTAATTCTGTTAGATTAGGTAACTGTAGATGTCCTACAAAATGATTGTTTTTAACTAGCCTTTTGTGGTGTTTTAACGTTTTGTAACTGGTATTGAATGCGAGTTACAAATTAAAAAGCAAAAAATGGAGTTTGTATGCTTTTGATTTAGCTTTTTGGACAATGTCAATATGTTTTTGAAACGGCCGTCAATTTTGACTTCAGGTTTTAGTTTCAAAATCAAACGTTTTAATTTAATTTAACAAAACTAGGAATATAAATATATTTTGCGGTTTTGAGAGAATGTATTATGCTTAATTTAATCGAATTTTGTAAATGTTACGAATAATACAAGTAATGGCAATAAATATTCAATTAGTTTAATTTGAATGCGAAATGGGACAAAAAATTCCTTATCATTGTTTTCTCAGTCTCAAAATTCTTTTATATAACAATATAGAATCATTGCAAGCATCGCAATTTGACTCGGACACGTAAATTTTTTCACCGTGTAGCTAATTTAAAATTTAATATGTTTTTTAATTCTAAAAAAAGCAAAAGTACATAAAGACAGAAAGAATTTGTGTCACTACATTTTTCCTAATGTTTTAATAACAGCGTTATAACATCGTTGCAAAATCAAGTACATTCCAATAAATTTAACAATTTGTCTTGTCTCTAAATGCAAATTGATATTTTAATTTTGCTAATCTGTATTGCATAGTTTGAATTTCGAATAGTTCCCCATTTCCCCTACTCCATCCAACCAACACTTTACCAAATATTAGTTTCGTCAAATTAATTACAGCATCCAACAACATCCTCAATCATCATCATCATTCATCATTCTTGTGCTAGGAACTAGTAGGAACAGCATTCTGCATACCATTTTTGTTTGTTGCGGGACTGACTATCCTGTTGAAGTCAACAAATAACCGACTCGACTCTCCCTTGTACGCTCACGCTCCCTTTTGCAATGCATGGGTGGGTAGCAGTTTGTTGTTGGCAAGCTTAAGCTTGTGAAGCTATTTTGTTCGGACAAGATCAGATGTTGGGTCGGGAGGAGAAGGCTAGGAACCTTTTATTTAAA
The DNA here is from genome assembly GCA_034696835.1 of Lepidocyrtus lignorum. NCBI lineage: Eukaryota > Metazoa > Arthropoda > Collembola > Entomobryomorpha > Entomobryidae > Lepidocyrtus > Lepidocyrtus lignorum. Next base: position 3,747 of record JAQGAG010001400.1, on the reverse strand, counting down.
ATCTAATTGCTAGTTTAAAGGAGTAATTAGTAATTATTTACCAACTTTAACTAAAATTGGTCTCTAACAATTAAAAGCTACTGCGTTTTTGCATGAATTTTTAGTATTTTTTATCAGACTAGAAATATGAAAATTGAGAATTTTAATCTCAGGTGAATTGTTGATTGTTGAGTTGATAATTGACTGAAGTTATGGAAAGATCGAAGTGATGGGACCAAAAAGGAAGAATAGAGGAGGTCGAGCTGGCGCACCCACCAAACGGAAGCGAAAAAATGGAAGCACACGACGAAGTGAAGACGACGCGAATATGAACACCTCCCGAGTTGGAACAATTGAAGGTCCTCCAAACTCAGACGTCGACGAACCTCAGGTCGAAGACGTTGTCAAAGTGGAACTGGGTTCCGCGCTAGAGCCATCGCTGGTCGTAAGCAGTCATCAAAAAGTCTTGGGCGGTTTCAGTAATGTAGTTCCGGATATGGACATCGGTGAAGTTGAGGTGAAGGTCATGTGCTACCCTGAGGAGCTAGAGGTCCAAATCCAAGATGAAGGCGGCCAGGATCAGGATTCCAACCCGATCAATGTAAATCACGCTAGCTAAAGATCCATGACAATTCAGTCATAAATGTGTAGAAATTGCCCATTGATATCCCTCATATCTGTACATCGATAATCTATTTCACATTTCCCTTTAATTCCAGGAATCAGAGATGACTAGCCGTGACCCCAAAACTGGAGAAGGTTTTCATGCAATCCCATCAAGCTCAAAGTCGTCCCAATGGAAGGCAAAGAGAACCAGTACGGAATATAACGGTAACATCGGTGTCGGTGCGACTGGAGTAGAGGAAGGAAATATGGGTGACTCTTTGAATCTAAGTTACTGGAAGTCCAAGGCGGGGGAGCTGGCGAGCCTAAAATTGGAATCGGACAAGGGTCTGGCCTACTGGAAATTAAAGGCGGAAGAGTTGGCCTGCCAAAAATTGGAATCCGACAAGAAAATTTGGGACTTGGAAGCGGACTTAACCAACTGGAAGCGCAAGGCCAAAGAACTGGAAAGGAACTCCGTCGAACTGGAAGAACTTACAGACCCCTTCGAGCTCCCGGGCGCTCAGTCTGATGCAGCAAACAGTCGTCTCTCTATTGTGCAGTCATTATCATCGGGATCTTCAGTAGTGGACTTGACTGAAAACGGATGTACTGAGCTAACTTCCTCTAAAGTGATTGGACCTGGATTAGTAGCGGCTTATCAATCTAAAGAAGCATCCATTTCAGGCTCTTCACATCCTCTTCTAGATGAAAAGGTATGGATGTTGTCTGATTGAGGTTGATTTGAAAGATATAGGTCGTCGTCGTCGTTGGAAAATTGGTAATTTTTTAAATGCTTATTTAATGTTGCTTTTAGATTATGGATCATGTATTCCAATACATCATGCGTCAACCAGCCAAGAAAGATGTCCTGGTTGATATCAAAAACTTTCGCCAGGTGTGCAAACCTTGGAGGAATGCAGCTACCCGTATTTACCGTAAAACTGCCCCTGTCTTGAAGTTTGGAACCTATTTGGAACGTTTTGCTCTGTATACGTTTGGAAAGTTGAGGAAATTTTTGGAGACGATGAAAGATAGTGAGATGATACCCTTCCAAAGCTATGAAATAAAAGGGAACATGAACACTTGGGAAAATCAGAAATTATTGGAGGACTTTCTCCGCATTTGTGGACCAGACATGATCTCAGTATCTTTCCGGTTTAAGAAGAGTGGCACCTTCCAAGAAAATTTTGACCTGAATGCGTCTCCGGAGCTGGAGCTGCCAAAGCTGAAGACACTGATTGTACACTTTGACAACGACCGTATTGTCTGTAACACGTCGGAAGCTCATGTGCCTGTAAATTTCATCGCGTTTGTTCTAAATGCATCGCAGTCATTGCGTGAATTTAGGTTGAAGTTCAAGTTCTCGAAATATATTCGTATTCCCGAGTATAACCTGAAACCTCTGTGGAAGTTTGAGGAGACCATTTGCCGAGCCATACCGAAATCTGTAAAAGTACTTGATTTACAAATGGTTTTATCTCACAGAATATTCACGTGTCTGGCTAAAAACAAAAACGGGCTAGCATTGGAAGAGTTTGCGGTCGACCCCTCTTACGTCACTGGTGCGAGTGTAGCCATTCGTCGTTTCATGAAGAACCAGTCCCCGCACCTAAAAGTGTTACGAATTGTTGGTTCCAAGTGGAAGAACGACAACCTGATCTTGGATTTTGCACTGCTCGATAAACTGGAAACCTTAAAACTCGCTGACATATATGTCAACCCGTTCTCCATTGCTGAAAAGTTTCCAAACTTGATCACCTTTGATGTGGTGAAATGGGAAGCCACAAAAACTTTTTTGGAATTTTTGGATTGTGCTAAGAAGACCGTTCCGTCTGTTAAGAAAATTCATCTACGGCTTTCCTTCGCCAGGAAACCATTGCTAAAAAAGATTTCGGACTGCTTTCCAAACATCACGGAGTTGCGACTGCACCAGGGGGAACACTGTATTTTTGGCTATTTCGAGGAAGTATTTACTCATCTCTGTAATCTCGAAGTGCTTCATATTACTGTTACGCCTTCGGAGTCAGTAATTGATCTGGACGCTGTATTAAGTGGAACATTCGAGGAGGATTGTACGAGAATACGGAGGGCTCGGAAATTCGACCATGTTAGTCTGGCGGACTTCCAGGATGGACCATCCATGCTTAACTTGACAAGTACGTTTTTGTCTGTGAGTATATAGTTAACGAGTTGGCAAAATGGCAAATTATTTGAAGAACTCGCTAAAATGAAAACAATATTATTTTCTAAACAGGGCTGCGGAAACTGGTGTTGGAGAAAGGGCAAAAGAAATCCCACCGAAAACCTGTAATGCTCACTGACTTTTCTATTCATTTCGTCTTTTTGGAACTGGCTGCGCTGGAGGAGCTAATTATTACTGGATTTAGTACCAAATCAATGGTAAAATTATAAGTACTATAATTATACGATATTATAAGTACCTACTATGCCCACATTGGTGTGCTTAACTTTAATACATTAATTTAACCTAATCCAGGATTTGCCATTTCCACTAATTGGCGTTATAACTGACCATAATAACAAAAATTGTATTAATTTGTCATATATGTGTTTAGGTACGCCAGGTTTACCTTGAACGCTTGAAGGCTAAGCTTCACCTGACGTGGGAGTCCGAGTAGAAAGGATTTGCAGACATTGAGGAGCATTCAGAGCTGAAGTTAAAAAATATGTTACATATTTAAAAATAAAACTTAAATCTAAATAAGATTATAAAAAGTGATTATCATCAATAATGCTATGTTTCGAGTAGCAACCATAACATAAATAAATATTTAATCAATCTTTTATAAGTTCTGTTTGCGATTTCTGAAAGAGATAACTCTCAATTTCAATGACGTCACCAATGTCAATTTATGCTTACTATAAATAAAATCTTACATGTTTGTAAACATTTTCCCGTTGACTCTTAAAGTGGACGAGAGCGATAATTCATATTGATTTTAATTATGCCGAATGACTAAACATAAAATTGACTAAGAGTTCTAGTTCCAAACTTGTTGGTGGAGTGGGAGCAATCAGTGATTGCTGCAACGGCGGTGCATAATATGTACATTGTGGAAATGGTGTCTCCGAAGGCGTCAGAGATGAACCAAGTTTGATGCATATGAAGTCATGACGAATATGAGGATCCTGGATTCATTT
>JAQGAG010001399.1:0-10211 GCA_034696835.1 Lepidocyrtus lignorum | reverse complement strand
ACTAACCATCTTTATTCCTTTCAATTATTCCTACTGTAATATAAGAAAGCCTATGAAATCTTCTTACCTTAAAAAAATATGAGAAATTTCATCGAAAACTCTCAACGCATTGGAATAACGTAATCCTCCATAATCTACATAAATTTACCTTTCAAACGTAGAATTTTTATAAGAACAAAACTTTACATGCAGACGAGGCCAACAAGGATGTGCATCATGCCATTAGAAAGAGAGAGAAAAAACCTTTCCAACTTACTTTCATATCATACTATGGAATACAGAATGGAAATGATAGGAAGCCCAATACACACATCCAAACTTAATGTGAATCTTGCTTGTGGAGCATTTTCCATTTCAATTTCCAACCGAGAAGCCTTAGTCTCACTAAAACTGCACAAGGTGGAAAGCGATCGACTATTAAATACGAGAAACGTGACCAATTGTATGCTTCAAGCATCATTGTAAATGATCTTTGCTCGGCTCTTTCCCTTTCCATTCTTACTTTCCCTTTCATTACTGCTAAAAAGTTGTACTTCAGGATGTATAACGGTAGACCAACGTTTGTCTTGGATGACTAACTCGTAGCTCAATGTGGCAGTAAATAGTTCAACTATAAACACTAACTTTCCTCCTAGGTAGCCAGGGAGTGGAGAAATGAGGAGGAAAGTTGAGTTCACACTGGAAAACTGCTAACAACGACGGGAGGGAAATATTAGGAAAATGGGAAGATAGATATTATGGAGGCCCCAGTTACAAACATTTAAACAATCCACCTTATACATTGGGCTGACACGTTCTCCGATTTTTTGACATGGAGTTTTATACACTTACGCATTGATATTTCAGTTTAATGCATATAGCCACCTTCATTCCATTCTTTTCTCATCCACTTTCTCCATAATAATACAGTGACTATTTCACACCAGCTTAGAAAAGCCAGGGATAGACAGACAGAAGCCTATGGATAGGGATGACTTGTAAACAATAAATTAGAATGTTGTTGAAACAAATTAATAAATCTGAAAGGATTCCGGATGGCTTGTTTCCAGGAGGAAAGGAATTTCGCTAAAGCAGAGCATTATAAAAGGACCTTTTATTGAAATGAAGGAGCTTTTATATTCTTAGCAAGTGTTTACATGGAATGGTGGAAAATACGCTTATTTTTGTCCTTTATAGAGGGAAAAGGGATCATTACTTTATGGCGAGAGCTGGAGGCGAGCTGGCTTATAAAAATGTCATAATACAGACATTTCACACTGTATAATAGAGAAGTTCATCAGATTCTCTATATGATGGCAACAGACTGCCAACTCGGTAAAATGGTCAGAGTTGTTATTATTACGATTACTGCCAACTCTTACCATTAAGTCTATTAGTCTGGAGGAGTCTATATGGGAGTGTATTATGTGTGGAGTAGTGTTGTCGTTTTAGTAGTTTTTGTTTGTACTTTGGTGATCTCATAACCACTAACAATAAGGGGGGATCTACCTCAGAGCTGACAGAAATTTAGAAAAGTGCAAAACTTCTCTGGCTAACGTCTTCCAAGGAGAAGATGCTCTTTTTGTGTTCCCTTTTTGTTCTAATCTGGAAGAAGGTTGTCAACCCGAAAATGTGGAGCTTATCTCTTGTATATAGATTATTGTTATGGTCATGACCATGCATAAACTATCAATGTGAAAAGAACATGCAATTATGTTGGGGGATTATGAAAGCATCAATTCTCCCTAATTTCAGCGAGATAGTGTCACAGGGAAACTGTTGGGATTTGATTTTTAGCCACTTCTTACAGGCATATAATTTAGCTAATAAAAGCCTCTAATTATGATATATGTACAGATTTGTAGTTATCCATGTACAACATTGTCATATTTTTTATTATCAAGTTGTGTGAACTAACATATTTTTTTATATTTCCAGGTCTCCTTTCGGAGAATGCAAACTTTACCAAAGAGAAAACTAAAACTAGCCCATGCTGAAGGGAACATTACCAGTTGCTGTCATTAAAAGTTCATACTCGGATTTTAGCCATTTTCTCCCATCTTAACTTTATCATCCCCGGACTCATTCATAATTACTGAGACATACCACACAACCTCCACATTCCTCCGTAATGTCATCAACTCATCATTGTTAGTGGTGGCTTTCCCATCATCACCATCATCGTCTTCGTCTTCAACATCCTAAACAGAAATGAAGGAGATGCACGTACTTACTGTGTGTTCCGAAAATTGTGCTTTCAGGCTTCTCAGTTTTCAACTTGAAGACCGTTTTTTAAATTTCTCCATTGAACTTAATTAGATATCGGTGGTGAAAACAGGTATATATGAATCTTCTCTCTTTTACACCTCCACGTTTAATTTTTTCCTCTCGGAGGATAGACATGTTTTCAAGTGTTGAAGTCTCTGTTTATGCTCCACTAAAACAAGGAGCGCGAATTCAGCATGAAATTACAAAGTTAGGAACTCTGTCTACACGTCCTCCTCAAAAAAGTCTTATGAGAGCTGTGCGTCCGTATAATGTGAAAAGTCAGATGAAATTGGGAAATGCTCTTTCACGAGTTATAATTAGGTTCTTATGATGTGGAAGATTTCCAGCTTCATTCTCTTTACAACGTGCTAGTTCCCGCAAGAGAGTTAAGTTCTCCTTAACTTGTTACTTCCCAAAAGCAACTATGAAGTTGGGATGGAAGGAAGAGACAGGGAATGTTTAGGAAGTTCCAAGAGGAAAAATTAAAGAAATATGTATAACTACCCAATTAGGAATTATATGTAATGAAAAGTACACACAGTCATTTTCGAGCTGTTACTATGGAAAGGTAGAAGAAAGTGGAAGCTCTTTGAAGCACAAATTAGCTGACTATTTTTTGAGTGACGAGAATAAGTTATAGATAGTGAGCATACTTATAGCAAAAATATATTGTGAAAATTAGTAATATGGAATTTGTACTGTTTTGCAATTTTTAAGTGTGTTAAATACACAGTTCTAGAGTGTTTTGTAGTCTCCGAATTTGCAATTTATATGACTTTCAAGAATTATTTTTGTGCACAAGGAAATAAAATAAGAAGGTAATAAAAACAATAAAAGTTAAAGTGTTATATTTTATGCCAAAATTATCTCTCCAAGTTAGATTTATATTTTACACAAAAACATTTTCAAAATATTACAACTGGTCATGAGAGAGTTCATGACAAACTTCATGATCTTACCTAGCATACGAAATTGCATTATTGTGATGCGCTATTCGCGTCCAGTCTGCAGCAACATATGACGCGTAAACGAAGCTAATCAACATGATTATGCGATATTCAACCGTGTTCGCCTATCTACTACTATCTACGGTCGAGTCAATATTCGGAGGACGTATGTTCGGTAAGTAAACAATTCACTATTTTTTATAACAGCACCACATGCAAATTATTTATTTAACCACGAATTTTACTTAAAATTATATTTTCTATCGTCTCAGCGATACTATGGCAATAAAAAATTGGGCGGAGAAAGCCGAATGAAGTATATTTTTGCATTTAATTGTACTAATAAAAACGTGCTTAAATACTTTTCCAAATGAATTTTTGTACCTTGCATATACATACCTATCCATGCAAACCAACGAGTTCTATTGTAAGCTTTGTTCTAATTTAAAGGACTATAAGTCTCACTTCTGGTTCATACCCCTTTCATGACCCAACTCCATAAATAAGGCATTGAGCCCGACTGATAAAGACTTTTAGGCTAACAAGCTCGGAAAAAAATTATTTCCCAAACTTTCTTTTCCACTAAGTTTCTGGTTTCCTATAACTAACTCATTTCCTGGCTCTTCCTTAACTCTCGACATTTTCCACGCCACAATGAGTTGCTGGCAAGAATTATATATGAATGTTTGTTATAATAATAATCCCCTATCCCAATTCATAAAACAGGAGACCTTTATTCTTCTAGCTCGGAAATTGTTGAACATATGCTAAAATTAGCTTTTTTTTGTGGAATCGTGAAAGAGGAAAAAAGTTAGCCAATGTTAAAACAAAAATGAAGTTACATTTATCTGTACATGATAGTTACAAGGGTATAGCTCTGGTATGGTGTCTTCGAACAAGTTTTTGGTAAGCCTACTTAAATTTGATGACTACTCCATATGCATCCATGCCATCTTGAATTTGATGCGTGCACGCGACTGTGAAGTTATTAGTATGAGTTTTAAGATTTGAATTGACATTTTTGTGGAGGGAACAGACATATGACATGATTTGAATGACGGGCATGTTAAAAACGTGTAAAACTAGTTGATACGGTTGTTCCACCAACCCACATACTTTTCCTGTTAGGTATGCTCAATGTATAACCATATGAAACCGAAATGGTAACTAAAACGAATAATCAGAACATTTGACTACAGAATATATACTTTCCACCTTGTTTTTCTTGGTAAATGGGAGCGTGACTAAACTTTGTTGTCTGAAGTTAGCTGAAATAGCAATATATATTTCTTAAGAGTTTGCTTCCTATTATTAGTTTCACTCTCAAAAGTTAAGTATAAGTATAACTATTTTGCTCCGGAATAAAATACATTTGTGGAGAAACGCGAAACGTGGAAGAATAAAAGAAATATGAATAGGCCAAATAAATACTAGCTTGAGAATCATCCAACTCCATTTTTCCTTCGATGAAGACTTTTCTCTGTCTTCTCCTGGCGAGAAGCTTTGCATCAGACATGGGAATAAAAGGAAACGGGAAGAACGTTACAATTCCTTCATTAATTCCACAAGAAGCAACATAAAAGTGGTTCATTTTATGATGGAAGCCACCATTCATTGTTTCCACAAGGCTTGCTTTGTATCCCAAAGACACATGGGATGGGATATGCATTTCCCAGCTCTAGTAAACCTATATACTTTTCACTCTACTAATGTCATACTTTGAGAATTTAGGTTCGAGCCCAGGTCTTGCATTATTCCACAGTGCAGCATCATATTTTTCATCGTAATCTTTTGACATGTTCCACAGACAGCAAACAATATTACTTTGAATATGTATGAATTAGAAACACCGCTCACTCCTATATAAACATTAATAAAAAATTCTAAAACCAAGCAATAACAGACAGAAAGACTTACCTAAGCTTTAAGAGTCGGACATCTACTCACATTATGTGAAATTGTGAAATAAGCAAGAAGCTCCCTGTTTTCCGGTTCTACAATTGTGTGGTTTCTTCTCCAGACTGGATTAATATCGGGTAATGTTGGGACAGGGAGAAATCAAAAAGTGAAAGCATGTGCACGTCAAGCATGTATATATACCCGGTTAAATGCCTTCTATAGTCATAGTCCCTTTCCATATAGCTTTTTCAACATCTTTCCCTTGACTTTTAGCGTCCCTTCAGAGGGAAAAGGAGAAGCAAAAGGAATATATTTTAAAGCAAAAAAGAGACGCCTGTAGAGCGAAAGAAATGCACGTCAAATTCCACTCTAGTAGAAAGTACAAAGGAGCGGGGGAATTTCTCAAATGGTAATCATCGGAGAAAACCACCAACAGCAGGAAAATAGTGCTCATCCGTTGTTATGTTCCTGCTGTAAACAGTCCCAGTTTTTCTCACACTATTCTTCTAGATTACCTTATGTACCTTAAGGTAAGGAAACAATGTTTTATAGTAACGACTAGAGCCCGCTCTACCCTCAAACCGAGTATAATCATGATCAAGGAACATTGCTCTTGCTCAGCCCATCATCATCCACCAAAAACTCGGCGGTATACGAAATTATACTGGGGATGAGGTGGATAGGAGAAGAGTCGTTCCTAAAATAGGAGAAAATATGGGGGAAAAGTTCCACGGCTTGGGGAGAAAGTGTTTGCCAAAATAAAGAGTGAAAATAAGGAAACAACATGGGCGGTGAGCGATGGAAAAAAATTGCTCATGGCTTGAAACAGAAGATAGGCCTGTTGGTGTGGTAGCCAGACAAGGGAATTTTCTTCCATGTCCCCACTGGCCACATATAATATGTAACTTAAAGTAATGATCCTTTCGTAGCGGTAGTTTTCTGAGGAGAATGCTAGGAGTAATACTCTCATTTTACTACTTGTCTTCAGTATGTGTTCCATAAACCACAACATTAAAACAGCAGTCTTGACAGCTATGCTTGGATGAGAAAGCAAGAATAGTAATTCACAAAATACTCATGTTGCTATAACTTTTTTATCATCTGTCCATAATAGCTCAGTTACAGGGAGGGAAAAAGTCTTTTCGCGTGGGTTCTTGCTCAAAAAATTGTCTTGGATGGTATATGGGCATCTCCGGCTGAATCTTCCCACAATGAGCTTATACAACAATCATAAATGATAATATAGTGGAGGAGTGGAGGAGAGAAAAAGTGAGATAGATGTGGTTAAGGATAAGTGCAAGATACACCAAATATAAATCGACTCTTGGATGTGGGCTATATAGGTATGTATAAACAAAGGCATGTTATGTGGTTCCCGCTTCAAGTGTACTAATAATAAATATGCCTAAAAAACGCAGACAGTCGCTCTTTGATGGAAAGTAGCTTGGCTTCCTCTTCGGGATACTTTCACTTTCTTTGTACTTGAGCAAGTGTGCTCACGAGCATATATCCAGAGCCTAACCAAACCACTAACTCAGCGTCCTGCACTGATCTACGTATATACATTTTTTGATTCTTTTTCTCCAGAGCTTTGTTACATTCTTATATGTAGAGGTTCATCTCCCACTTTAGTCTTAGGGAAAAACGTGGTAGCGGAAGAGGAGCATGAAAGGAAGCTTATGTGGGCTGTAGTTTGATGGTGGGGTCGTAAAAGTCATGATGAGAAGCAAACAAGTAACTACTATCTCTCCACCGTATTTCGTAATACGTTTTCCTCCTTCAAAAAAACATCACGACCGTGTATCTATTACCTACAAACAACAAAATGTAAAGGATTTTAAGGGATATGAGAAAAAAAACTCCCCCTTGTATCTTGCATTAGCACAATTCGGGATAAACAAAAAGGCTTAGAACAAGAGCGAATAAGAAGTAAAAACCATATTAGTCTCAGGAAAGCAAGGGCGACTTATCCCTGAACAGTGTTTTTAAAAGTGGTTAAAACAAGAAAAGACCGGAACTTTTAATTCAAAAACAAGATTATTCTGTTAGGGCCTATGTGGTTTTAGCCAGATCTACAATTCGCAATTACAAACATTTGAGTTTCCTCCCAGCGAAAAAAATCCTTTTCAAACTTTCTCCTTTTTTCCAGTTTCAAAACTCTCGAAAAAATTATCTATTACGGGAATGACGCATCAATGATAGGAAAGATGCTCATGGGTTGCAAAGATTGCTGACTTTTTTTTGTAAACAAGTAAGGTAGTTATTGTTATAGGGCTGATGCATACCTAGTTCATTTTATTTTTATTGACCATTCTTTATCTTTATTCTGTCCCCGTATATTTACGTAGTGCAACACTTGCAATAAAGTAGACAATTTGATTGTCTCTTCGTTTTTTCCCCATGAACTTTTTTCCCCAATGGCCATTGTTGTGTCGAGCTGGATGATGGGACGTATGTAATAATAATAATAATGATAATAATAATAATACTCAATGTACTCGTTCAAAAGAATAGGAAAACTATATCGATTCCCTCTCACATCGAATGCCAGTGCAATTTCATATCGATTTAGTGGCTCCATATTTTCACTTGGGCAGAAAGGATGTGGGATGGAGAGGAGAGAGGGATTGTATGAAGGATGTATAGTATAATTGTGGAGACTTTTTTTTATTGATGGCTCGTTCCGTTATGGAAGGAGTCAGAATCAAGAATAAGGGTTTCTCTGGAGTGACTTGTGAGTAAGCTAAATATAACACTGATGTTGACTGTTGACATTGACTAATAGTTGGAAGACGTACGGGATGGAGAAATATGCTATATTGGGGAAGTATGTACAGGACGAACATATATGGACTAGGTATATATTTTGAACCCTTTCACAGGCCAACTCCAACGTTTCAACAAACGATTGAGTCTTTATAGCATTGTTTTTCACTTGAGCACGTGAGTTTTTTAAGATTTAGAAGAATAATATAAATAGCTTCATCAGCTAGCCATCGCTGAAATTCTTGAGCTTGCTCTCACTCTCCTTGGATTCGAGCTTTAGTTGGACAAGTTATTAGCATCATGTTTGAGACTTGAATTTGTCAGTTTATAAGCTCAAACTGAGCATTATACTTTGTTAGGGGATGGAGAACGGAGAGCTTTTGCTCTTGTTAGTGATGATGTGCTTAAAAGGAACAGGGTAAAGCCATTAGTTTTCGGGGACGGATAGAATGAGGTAATGAAAAAATATATAAATGTAACTCTAATGCTGTGTATCCACATGGGAGTTTTTTATCGGTAGAATTGAACTTGAGCCGGCTTGCCGTATAGTACTCTCACACGGAGCAAGGACAGTAAGGACGGAATAAAAATGGGAAGAAAAAGAGCTTATGAGATGCTTGTTTGGGTTGTGTGCATGGGCTTGGGATATATATTGCGCTTGTTCGAGGAGGAAGGAGAGGGAGAAAGAGCTCCGATTTTTTGTACTCATGTCACCAGCTGTTGAAAAATGGATCTTTGAAACGACCCAGGCGTGTTCAGCTAGGGAAATAAAATTTTTTACGGATTGTCGATTCCATGAAATCTTTAGCACAGGTGCAGTAAGCATTATGCAAGCGCTTCCTTACCTTCCTGGGAAGCTGCCGAAGCGATAATATGAAACGGTTGCCAAATTTTCACTTACTGATCCCCGGCTTGCTCGTTGTATGCAGGGTTCAGCGGAACTTGCAGACACACCCCATTATAAGTCCGGGCAGCAGAGTAGAGTGTTATCCCTTCCTGAGAAATTACTTTCGTTTATATGAAAATTTGATTGGACAATGTCACGTCTATAGACGAGTTTATTAATGTTCATCAAATCACACTTTATATTGGAATTTGTTCGTGTTTCTTCCCACTTACTGGAGATTCCAAATGAGTTTTGTGACTGTTGAGTCATTACTTAAAGGGAGCTATAGGAGCCTCAAAACTATTTCATTGTAAACATGCGTAACTTAAATTTATTTCCTTTATGCTCCCTTAAGGTTTCTCATTTATTAGTCCACTTCATATTTTAAGCCCCATATGCATTACACACTTTCTTTCCCATAATATGAGCCCTTTCTTTCAAGGGATCTCTTAACCGATGAAAATGTTAACCTCTCCGAGACAAAAATATGGGGGAAAATGCGCTCAGCATTCGAGACCGCAAAGAGTAAAGCTTATTCCAAATGAATGGAAGAGTAGATTTATTTTCGGTGAAGTTTAATAGGATCCTCTGAATAAGTATTATATGTGCCTCCACACATATCGTAAACCGTAATACGGAAGGATGGATGATATGATGAGATAAGGAGAAGAGGGAGATGGAGAAAAAAAAGTCCCTCTCCCACAAATTATACCTACCATTGAAAAGGGCAACATGCCGCATTTCATCTTATAAGCTAAGACGGTTTTATCCTCTTTTTGCTCCTCTTTTCTCTCATCTTTTCTTCCCTGACTTCCTCCTTTATGGATGTGGAAGGCGAATGAGCAACTGTTGTGTGCTGTTATAGGATGCGTGTTCGGAGAAGGATCTTGTGATCCAAACGAGGAGAAATTATTATATTCTACACCGTCGTCGCATCGTCCTTTTTTCCGCTGGAGTATACAGTAGTTAGGAAGGCATGCTAGTCATAATACAGATACTAGTTATATGTGTGGAGTGGAAAACTCTTTTCAGTTTAGTGATGTGATGGTAGCATCTTCTTAAGTGTTGGGGCAAGCCTGGCCGCAGAAAGCCTCTTTCTTCTGGGAAGCAAGCTAGGTTAGCATTTGCATCGGGACAGAGCCGCTTTACCGTACCTTTAGAAGCATAAATCATGTTGAGGATTAATATCTGAAATTCTGAATAGTTCTTGGTAGGAAAGGACAGAAAGGAGGATGGAAGAAGATTGAAAAAAAACTTGGGAGTAATCTTAGACTAGTACAAAGCGCTGGCTAGGTTCTTAGAAACTAAAATAGTTAGTTTCTTTCTCTAGGTTTTTGGGGTTCAAGCATTGCATCATGAAATGAAATATCAAGTCAACATTAAAACCTATATTAGTTTTGATCAATTATGTAGGTTATCTAGGAGCTAGAGAAGAACCTATTTTTTTCTGTAGTTCTCAGAAGGAC
>JAQGAG010001398.1:0-10218 GCA_034696835.1 Lepidocyrtus lignorum | reverse complement strand
GAAAATACAGTTTGTATAATGGGATGTTCTTTCAAGATATAATGAAAAATTAAAGCGTTCTGTGTGTGGCTATTTAAGTATTGCTCCGTAAGGAGCAACTGGTATTAGGACTAGTTATTATTACTATTACTATTATAATATGTATTATTATAGTTCAAAACCCTTACAGGTACGTCATTGTAATTACAATCATTTTATTCAGATACTAACCACAGTTTAGGAAGTTTAGCCTTGCCATCTTTCTATGAAACAAATTTACACATCATGTTTTTCATAATTGTCATAATTCATACGAAACGATAATGCAAAATAATTAAAACTATGCATGGCATGGCATTTTGGGTTTTCTGTCACATCCACATCTCATATATACTTCAACACGTACTGATATTTACTTATGTTTTTAAAAGGTTTTCATAATTAACTTCAATTTTAAAAGTTTTTAAGCCATGGCCGATTCCAGGAGATATGATTAGTATCTAAATAAGTTAAGTAATATCATTTTTCAATACATTATGACTGACAATGCAATAAAAATATTTATCGAAAGTTGGGATATGCCATATAAAAATCCAATACATAGAGTTTGGTGACTTTTTACTTAGCATCCTTTAAACTGCTAAATGGGATTTACGAAAATAAGCCTCCTTCTAAAACAAGCCTGCCTCCAAAACAAGCCTCCCCTCGGACCCTAAATTTCGAAAATAAGCCGGGGCTTGCTTGTTTCAGAGGAAATACGGTAAGCGATGTTTTAATGTACTTCGACAAGAAATAAAATGATTGTAATTACAATGACGTACCTGTAAGGTTTTTGAACTATAATAATATATAACATTTAAGTATTTGTTGAAAATTCAAATTTTGGATTATTTTAATCAGTTATTTTTCAGTGACTATTTAACGGACAATGACGAACCATATACCACTGAAATCAGCAATTAAAATCCTTTCTTTTGATACCCCATTTGCTATATCATGTCATTTGAAAAAAAATATGACCTTGACCTTTGACCCCCTTGACGTGGTCCGATTGACCCCAAAAACAATAGGGTTCTTACATTTTACCATATGTACCTCCATGTCAAATTTGAATAAAATCGGTTGACGCGTTTAGACGCTAGAGCGCGCACGGACGGACGGACGGACGGACGGACCAGCATCAAAGCCTATACATACCTTACAGGTACGTAATAACTAGATTTTGCTTGGAATATTTAATTAACATTTTAACTTTGGTAGTGTAGTTACGATTACCAGAAATCCATCAGGGCATCAAAGGCAGCCTGCTATGTTCGGATTTGGACTTATTCCTTACCTTTTATAAGCAAATAATTCCTTAAATAATTGATTTTATACCTGTTTGACGTAAACGATGCATTGTTTCAGGAAGAAGGCTGACAATGAGTTGAAGTATCAAGTGATTTCTTTATGCTCTTCTGAAGGTTTTAATCTAAAGGTAATTTAGGATACTAACTTTAGGCCTTCGGAATCGGATTAGTGCCTATGCCAATTTTGGATTGCGATGAACGCTAGCGATCGCTATGAACTAAAAAACTATTTTAAAATGCATCTTAAATCTGCACAACGGGCATTAAAAGCACAATCCAACATAAATATTTAGTCATCTTCGTCTCTATATTTTCCATTTGATTATTAGAGCAGGTAATACAGATAGAAAGACAATGTTTAAAAATTTAAAGGGAAACTCAACCTGCTCTCCTTTCTAAATGCTTTCCTTATATATAATTTACAGCGTGTTTACTTCTTGCTGATTCTCGTTGGTCGACTACTTTTGATTTCCATTGTTTTACCGTTATGTAAGGACAAAGCTTAAAATTGACAGGTAAAAATAATAAAACTGGTTCTGCTGGATAAGCAACTCGGGTTCTGATAATCCCCCAGAGCAAGCATAAAAAATTTATAGAAAATAGAGTGCACATCCTATCTTATTGTATTTTAAGCCAATGAGTTAAGTCAAAAAGGTTTGTTCGGCGGAAGCGGTAGAGGCAATAAATGAATTGCTTTTTCTGCAACTTATTTTTCGAGGCTCTGGCTGTAATAATATATATTTACACACTCGGCTCATTTGAAATAGTTAATCTGCTTTTGTGTGCTAGCAAGCTACGTTTTTGCTTTCAAAATTATGATAAAATTTATGCATGCCATGATTTATCTGACTTTATAGCAGCTTGTTATGTATTTTGTGGATTTGATCACAAGGAAATAGCTTATGAAAGCATGCAATGTATTTGACAATGAGCAAATTTTGTTTAAAATTGCAGAAAAATTGGCACTGCTGAAACGTAACTGCCTCCCTGAAGGTGTTTCAAAAATGATTGCTTTCATTCATACCGAACAAGAAATCAGTTGACTACCTAATTGGATTTGAACTCCCAAGGCTGTACCATAGTTTGCCTTGCTAGTTAATGGAGTGCATGCTTTATTCCTATCATCATGCACTACGATGAATATAAGCATGAAATGAGGCACGATCCCATATTTATACCTTTTGAAGTGAAATCGGTAACAACAACGAAGTACCAACACGAGATTAATTCATACTCCAGCGATAGTTGGATTCATTATATCGCCATGCTCAATTAGTTTTATAGGGCTTTTTGCATAGAGAGGAGGAAATGAAAAATGGATTTATTTATGGGCGATTACCCCCAAAGTTGAAAACGGCATGGCTCCCCGTTAATGCGTGACTCCGACTTGTGAAGTTTGACATAGTTTTACGGACTTACGCCTCTGCCATTTCGTTCAAAGATTGATCATTAATATTAACTGGCTCCCGGTCTTTGAGTGTAAGTCGGAGTAGGAACTTGTTTCTGTCACTTTCATTCATGTAGTGATGTAGTTACTTTTGGTCGAGGTCCCATATCCCGAAAAATTAAAACAGAATTTTATTTATACTTTTGATTTTTGGATGAGGAGACGAATGAATCATACTCGTTCAACGTTTTATTTTTACCACTACACTGAACATTTCTGTCATTTTGCTACCATTATGTAATTTGTTGTTCCAGAGTGATTTATGGAAAGTGAACTAACTGAAAGCATGGTCTTCGCCTTGAATCCAAAATGAAGAAGATAAACTAGTTGTTCTTTTCGTTATGCACTTTGCAAAATTTTATGTAAACGGGTGGGAGTCAGGAGTTCAAAATATTTTCATATGATGGATATACGAGTATTACGATTTACTACAAAAATTTATTTTGTGAAGGAAATGCAACTTGGAGAGGAAGCAAATTCATTTGTTATTTTTTAAAATGAAAAGATTTGGAATCCTCCCATAGAAAATGTTGGTCGCGAGAAACAATATAAATGTCATTACGAGAGATTCCCAAAAAGATTTATTTCAGCTAATAGCCTTACCCTTCGGAAAAATTCTTTAGTAATATGTAATGGGCGAGATTCATCCTATTTGTGTAGTTGTAGTAGGAGTGTCTCCGATCAGTTTTGCTTGACTAAGGTTTTTTTTGCATACTGACTCCCGTCCTTCGTAGAAGTTAAGTCTGGGAAACGAGATATAGTCCCGTCTGTGGACTTTTCCTGGCAACTTCAAAGCATTAAGTTGTTGTACTCGTGATATAAAGCAGGCTTTGCACATAGCTGTGGAGCAATATGAATGTGTTGTTTTTAGAGAAATTATATTCTGCACTGCAATATCAAGGTTAATGTGAAATATGGGATGCTGCATTTTAGCCGAGAAAATTGTTTTTACTTTATTTTGGCTTCAGTTCAGCTAAAACCGACTGGTTCATTCATTGCCTGCCACTGCCATTACCAGCGAAAAAAAGTTTTCAATTGTTTGTGTGGGGCGGGGCGGAAAGCTGGATGATAAAAAGTAGAGCCACCAGTGCAAGTGAGCTACTACCAGGATTTACTGGGAGAAGGCTTACTTTGCATAGAAAAAAACATGGCGTTTTAAATGAGTTATTGGAAGTTGTTAAATATAATCCTTGAGTGCGCACCAGCATCAGCATCACCAATCTCAAAATAAAATTCTTTTAATTTAAGCTAAAACTTTGAAATAGCTGGCTCTGCATTATACTAGGCTGAACTTTTAATAAACGGGTAATTTTACAAGGACTCCGATCAAAAAAGGGATTGCCTACTGCCTACTGCAGACCGACCAGCATTTCCTAAAAGGAGTAAAAAGTGGGGAAATATTTTTACGGCAAAATCTTACAAGTGCTTTTTCTACTTCCCCCATTCACGTGATTTTCTTTCCTCACGGTTTCTTCTCTAATGAGAGGTATTTTGCTGCGGCTGAGTGAATTTGAATTCGGCATTTATACTGCAAGCGTAGAAAGAGAAAATAAGCATACCTATACAATGTTTCACTGAACCAGGACCAGGATGTATTTGTTTCAATAGAGGAAAGCAAAAAATTGAATTTACCTAGATTTTGTGCTGGCATTTTTTACATATTGAACAGCAAAACCCTGAAAAGCGGTAAAATGATGGCCGAGCCTTGTGAATGTTTTTTTACTTACTTTTAAGTTTGAATGTTTTTGGGAAGACTTATACCTATACGCAAGGATTCAGTTCAGGCACGCGTTTGACTAAAAATGCCAATGCCAATGGAAGTCTTTTTGAAATTGTAGTAATATTTATATTTAGTTGGGCTCGTGAACTGTGTGTGATACTGAACACCGTTTTATGCGCACTTATCATCTATTCTGAAATGAAAATGCCACTTGCTTCATATCCTCTCATGTGTAACAGGTTACATTCATGAGTACTTTACCAACACCAACCATATTTCCCCGTTAAAATAGAAGCAATTACCAAAGGTTTCAGTTCCACTTCCACAATTCATAACCAAAGTTTAAAGTGATTGAAGGGTAGAAAAATGATTACAAAAAAGTGCAACCCACAAAGTTTTGATTTTATGATTGGCCATTTTTACTACCCTTATAACTGTGTATTGTATGATAAGGTTTTTTGGTTAGCTATCGGAAATTGGAATATACATAGGTAAGTAGGTAAAAATGATTCGTAAGGAAAGTAAGAATTTGGTTTGCGGAAGCGATGAAGATTTGATGACCCCTTTTATTACCGTTATCCATTAGCTGTAAAATCTGTCATGTAAATGAGTCTTTAAAATGTCACATTTTATCCATTTCGTAGTTCGTATGGCTGATCTCTTCTGAACACCTTAAGCAGAGGCTTGCCAATTTACTTTCTGTTGCATTTGCATTGCTACTATGTACTCATGGCTTCATTTCTTACTTCAGTTGCATTTGATTGGTGATCGTAAAAGTTTATTAGGTGTTATCAAGCCGGATTGGATTGTCTTTTGAGATTTTGTTACTTCCGTATCTGCTATAAATCTAGGCATCAACTAAAGATGGGTTCCAATCTTCGATGAATTGAACCACGGATTTCATATTTTGGTTTTAAAGGGCGGGTTAACTTACCAAGAAAAGGATGAATGGGATTATCAAACAAATTAAATGAAGGTTTTGGTCAATGCCATTGGCATGGACAGTTTTATCTGAAATGAATGAGCAAAAAAGATTTCTCCGATCGTATTAAATCCACCTGAAGCGCCAACCTCTCGAAAGATAATACGCTCAGTAAATCTGAATCCGTGAAACGCAGGGTTTAAAAAAACAATTTCGAGAAGTGCTGCTGAGTTAGCAATTTATTCATTGAAATCGAAGAAAAAGTGGAAACCATCCTTGAGAAACTTTCAGCTACTAACTTATTATCAAGATGATTTGCATCCATTAGCATCCTTTTCCCGTGCAAAAACTGGCCCTTCAACAATTACTTAGGTAAGTTAGAAGCCTTAAAATCTCTGGAAAATGAAATTGTCCTTGGTTGTTTTCAACTTTTTTTTGCTAGTTGCATGCATGATAAATATCATAATGATGGATCTTGATACTGATTACAATAGCAAATTAGGAAAATTGCATAATGGTAAAAATACTGGCTTGGTCAGCTCTCGTCAGTTATGCGATGGGATTGTTACCGACCTTCGTATCATGCCACTTCAGGAAAGCACATTGCATTAAATCAAATCCAGACCAAATTTGGTTTCGTCTAGCAAATTGTGTCTTAAAAAACATGATGATCCCACGATGGCTAACTCAATACATATTTACTTGAATCACTACTTTACCTAAAAGTGCTGTCCATGCTGGATTCCTGCAATTACAGAAGTTTCCACTTTTGGACAACAACTCTCATGAGAACTCTTTCAATTGAGCACAAGTTGGAAAAAAACGTGATATGGGGTGGTAATGTAAGATAATAGTCCTATTCAGTGTGAATAAGCTTATAATCCCATGCGCTGAAATGAGGCTAAAACTGTATATGATTATAATCCTTCACACTGAATAGACGGATGAAATAAGTTAGCTAAAAATTATCGCTCACTGAAAAAATTAGCGCGAAACATATGACTCCTATTTTCATGTAATTTTAGTCAGAATTTGCACCAAATTATTAACTTAAGGAAGTTATTTCAATATGACTGGAATAAACAATCGTGACCAGTTAACCAATCTGGTGACCTTTCTAGGTTTTGATGCACTTATCGATAACAGTGAAGCCGTTATAAGTGAAGATGAGGCTTTACTTTTGCTCAGTTTGTTAAGTAGTGAGCGTTACGTTGTAGGAAGAGCAATAGTGCCAAAAAGTCATGATTGGTGGAAAATGGTGTTTTTCAACATGAACTTTGACGATCAACGATTTCGAAGCCAGTTTCGTATGTCGAGGGAGTCATTAAACTATTTGTTATCGGAGATAGAAGGTAAAAAAGACTTAAATATATAAGTTAGTTATAGTATTGACTGTTCTTAAATAGTAAATTATCGTTATTTTCTTATCCTTGCATATCTTATTTGATTCAAGGTCATAATTCATTCAACGAAAGCCAAGAGCCAGTGGTGTTTCAGCTTTGTGTGGCCCTGTACCGTTTTGGAACTTTTGGAAATTCATATGGCGTTCAACATTTGGCTACCAAATTTGGGATATCAGAAGGAAGTGTTCTTGCATATACTAACCGAGTCATAAAGGCCATCGTTTCTCGCAGTAATAAATGGATAAGCTGGCCCACCACGCTGGAGCGTAAAGAAATTGGATCAGCGATGGCGTTAAAATGCTTGCCGAAATGCGTTGGATACGTTGACGGAACTGACGTCGTATTTGCAGAAGCGCCATTGGAAAGCAAAGAAGTGTACTGGTCAAGAAAAAAGAAATACTGCATGCAGGTTCAAATTATTTGCGACAATAATTTACGTATCCGCGACCTATTCACTGGATATCCAGGAAGTGTTCACGATGCTAAGGTGTACAGCGCGTCACCAACTGCCGTTGAACCTGGCAGATTTTTTTCTAACGGTGAATTTATAATTGGCGACTCGGCATATACGCTAACGGAAACCGTAATTGTGCCCTATCGAAGATCATCAGTCGGATTATCGGCTGAAAAGAAATCCTTCAATTGTAATCTCTCACAACATAGGGTATTCGTTGAAAATTGCATTGGAGTTTTAAAATCAAGATTCCAATCATTAAGGGGCTTACGAATTAAAATTGACAGAAAAACTGGCCATCGTCGAGCGTGTGAGTGGATTCATGCTTGTGCCGTTTTACACAATCTGTTAATTACGAAGGACCCTTGGGAGCAGGAAGAAATTGCGGACTGCATAGAAGATACTAGCCAAACATGTGAAACCGCGACAGTAAATTCAGAAAACCAAACAAGACAAGGAAAAGTTAAACGAGATGCTTTATTTGAAATTTATAAGGCAGTTAACATAAATACAGTGTAAAATTAAGAGTTTGAGTTTTTATTCTGTAACAGCTCAAGTTTCTTTAACTCGAAATCTTGTTGCATTTTTATTTTTACAATTTCATGCTGTCTCTCTGCTTCCTTATCATTTAATTTCCGTTCTTCCAGATTTAACTTCCATTCCTCCAGCTGCAAACCTTGGTTAACCTATAAACAAGAAAAGAAGTAAATATTTTAAAATGTATAATAAATGCGAATTATGTAAGAGAAAATAAAAAATTAATCTAATTTTGTTATAATAACAACCTTCAAGAGTTCAATTCTATTCCGCTCAATCTGTACATTAAACTCTGCAGAGTAATGTCGTTCTTGTAACTTAAGCTTGTCTTGCTCTATTCGGGCGGTGGCTTCAAACTTCTCGGACATTATCTTGGAGTAGATGCCAATGGCAGACTTAGTTGTCGTATCCTTTGAAGTCTTCAACCCTTCAAATGCAGTTTTTACATACTTGGAGATCTCGGGATCAACGGAACTGGTAGCTGCATTAGAAGAAGACGCAGTAGTTGTTGATGCAGCAGATCTGTCTACTCTGACATCCTGCAATTAAAATTGTGAAGGTAGTTAGTGTTGGTTGTAATATTTGCATTATTAGTAATTTTACACGTAAATATTCATGGGTTCATATTCAGGTTTACATCTAACCTCGATTTGTTCACCTTGCTCTTCGGTCACCCCAGAAGTCTCATTTATTGACCCGGAGGCATCTTGGATTTCCTCATCTACATTTCCGTCATGAATACTAATATTGTTGACGGTCGATGTTGAAACAATGGCAGGGGGCGTGACATTAGGACGGCAAGCCATGACTTCGTCGAGCTCCTCAAAATACGGACAAATTTTAAGAACCCAGCCTGACAACCAAAAGCAAAAATAATAACACGGATTTTGATTTGATTATATTTTTAATTTACATTTTGAAGGTAACCTTTATCAAGAGTCTTATCCTTGTCAGGGTCCACTCCAAATCCGGATGAATTTAGTTTTTGCTTGACCTCATCGTATTTCTTAAGAAAGAACGTAAATCCATTTTTCAATTGTTTGTCTTCACATTCAAAGCCAAGGTCATCCCGCATTCCACGAAGAAAGGACATTTTCTTTCCAGCATTTAATGAGTTCTGAAAAATAAAACACCAAAAAAACCAGATAAGAATATTAAAATAACCTTTATGCTAATTGATTCCTTGTTAATTACAAATTAATTAATTGATATTACTTAAATTAAACTTAATTTATGATACCTTGTAAGAATTATAATTATCCCTCAAATACTCCGCCATTCTCTTGTGAAGGTCAGCTGTCCATTTAAATGAATTTCGAACTTTCTCCTCAGCGTTACTTCCACCTTCAGCTGCTGCAGACCTTTTCCTCTTCCTGCAATTTGGCACTGGCATTTTTCGGCTTTAAAAGTTTTAAAACCTGATCACTGATAATGATTGGTATGCTCGTCACTTTTGTTTTTACTTAAAACTTTCGATGCGATGAATATCCTCCAACTGCTATTTTACTACCGAAGAGAGCTTATAATCATCTGTTGATGCATTTCAGCTACTTTTGAGTAGCTGAAATAATTGAAGCTGATAAGCCCATTTTTGAATTTCGCGCCATGGTGGCTTAAATGGTTTCAGCCACTTTTCAGCCACTTTTCATTTCAGCTACGATTATAAGCTCTAGACTGAATAGGACTATTAGACTATTAGACTGAATAGGACTATAAGTAATATTATCTATGACACGACCCAATAGAAAAAAATTCCCAGTACCAGCACCAAACTTTTATATATTAACCCACATGTGGCTGGGAGGACTGATTCTGATCTTTTGACATTCCCCCCCCCCAAATATGTCAGGGACCATTGTACTAATGCACGGGTTTTTTGGTTAAGAGGTCTGCAACAGTAAGTAGTCCCACTAATGTCAAAAACTATTCGCATAAAGTTGGAGGGGAACAAAAAGAAGTAGATTTCCTGTTCTTCTAACATATTTGTGTTAGGAGCATCTGCCGCTTCGATAATCATCGTTATTATCCCCAGCAATTTTGTTGTTATCGGACAGTGGCACTTATTGCTAGTATCGCATTGCTAATTGGTCTACATGCATAACACGACTTGAATGGTTGTTCTTTTAGCAAAGTAATTCCAGAATGATGATTATTTTTTATCTAAAGAGAACTGGGTTTATCGGTCGTGTTGACTAAGGTTGAAGGTTATGACTCATTTCAACATCTCATAATCACATGCCAGCGTATTTTTGTCGTCTTGGGTCTTGTCGCTGGACACAACATGGTATTTTTGCTTGATTCTTCAAATTAATCGTCAGAGATAGGAGAACAGTTTTACGATGTTGATGATGAGATGGCAAATTTTTCCTCTTCCAATTTTCCACAGACAAAAAGTTTGTTTTGATTG
>JAQGAG010001397.1:0-10219 GCA_034696835.1 Lepidocyrtus lignorum | reverse complement strand
ATGAGGACAGGACCATGGAAAGCATCCCATTTATAAGGAAGACCGAGCTTGCTTCCTCCCAAGACTGAATTGTTATTGTTATTATTACTTATCTATAGAGAGGGTAAAGAGATGTTATATTATGCTAAAGTCTCAGTTCCTTGGCTCAAGTCGGAATGTTTTTTTTACATGGACTTGTTCACAGCTTGCTATGCCTCTGCTCTTCCTTGCTCATTGAGAACGAGTTTTTTTCTCGCTTTCTCTCTCTCTCCGAAGATATTTATGGTGTGCCGATGAGACAAGAGCAATTAATCTTTTTCACTCCTAGTTCTTTTTCCTTGCTTTTCCCTCCCGCTCTCGCCTTCTCCGGCATTTCTCACACTGTCCCTTTGCCCTCTTTTCTCAATCGGGCTTGAATAATGATGATGACGAAGGGATAGGATTGTGATGTGGGGCTGAGAAAAAAAGGATTAGGACGGGGAGTCGAGTAAATGGACGAAGACAAGGACGAATTGCTAGTGGCTGTATTGGAAAAATTCATATTTTAAAATGATAATTAGTGCTCGATATGTGACCATAAATAACCTTATATCGCGTACTTTCTTATGGATGCATATGATATTATTAGTAAGAATAATGGACTTGCAAACTTTGAAAATTATTTTCCATTAATTTGCATTTGAGCACAGGAGAGAAAAAAACAATTTGTTTTTGTTACAAATATTTCATACTTTTTTAGTAGAATTGTTGACTGTTTATTTTTTAAATTCATATTCATTTACAATCAACTAACAAAAATGCATTTTGAATAAATTACCTTCCCATTCCACAAGCACGAGTAGGTATAACTGCTTCCCCCATGCTCCATTAAAATGTATACCTTTTGGCTTTCCAGGTAAATTATGTCAAATTGCATTGAATATTTGGCCAACACAAAAACACTTTCTGTTTCTTTGTGTGAGCTAAAACTCGAAAAAAGTTTCAATGATGAAAAATGGACTAGACTATGCCATCCTAGCAGGTTCTTTCGGAGAAGCGGAGAAACAAAATGGAATAAATATGCCTATGTCTAATATGCATTATTGTTATTTTTCAGTTTCTCCTCCGCATTTTCCCCTTGTTTGTCCTTTCGTGCTTTTATTTTTGGGAAAGTGGAAGAGATAGGAAAAGAGGGAATCAGAGATGGCTTCTAATGTAATAAAAGGATTTGATTGATCATGGCGGGTTGTTGAGCCAAAAGCTGATCTAGTTTTCCTTTTCCTCGTCCATATGCACATGGAGTCTACTCTAACAACAGGATTTTTTATTATATTATTAGTAAAATATGAAAAGAGTTTTCCCCCTAAACAAACTTCCCTCTCGTCCATATCCAATCAGGCCGGAGAGCCAATACCAATGTAATATTTGGAAACGTACAAAAGTAAATGGAAGAGAGAGAGAGAGCATCGGAAGAAAATTGTGAAATATGAAGAAAGAAAACAGAAAAGATTGGTGGAGACCATTTCATTGAAATTATCTTCCCTTCAAAAGGAAACCCTTTTTTTCTCCCTGGCTCTTTGACTATGTGGGTTTTGTTACATCTCTCATCTCATATCTCACATCCATTTAAAAATCAGCCTATACTGGGCAGGGAAAATCAGGAGAAAATGGCATTTCATTCCGAGGAAACAGCTTCACGGTGTGTATTCTGGCGATGATGGAGATAGTGGATGTAAACAAAAGGGAAGTGAATCACCATTTTTTTGTATTGATTCTTTTACTCCATTTGAAGGGCTTTAGTTTTGTCAAATGGAAAGGTATAAATACCGTAAAGCATCTGGCAACAGACCGTTGCTCAATAAAAAATAGCTTCTACATTGCCAATTGGTATCCTCATGCGAATGGTTTTTGAGTGCTGGGATTTCGGGTGAAAGTAAAATTTAAGCTGCTTCGTTATCAACAATTTTACGGTATCTGCATATATTTTGTATCTTTTTAAAACACCGCTAGAGGCTGATTGATAATGACGATGATGGTGATGGTCTTGCCATGTTCGTCTTTCCCTTTTTTTATTGCACAGCTAAAGACCAAAAAATCCTTGGGCAATTTTTCTTTATTTTTTATTATTTCTCATATGAAAAAATATGATAAGTAGTTTGGGTACGAAGTCCGTAATGCAATTGAAGATATGGAATGGAATTAAACTTCGCATACTCTTCGATCTCATCTAGTCATGATTTTCCCCATGTAATTCTATGAATGAGATGACTCTTTGGCGTGGTTTTGGCGATGGAAAATTCTTCACATACGTGGGCTCACATACCCACTTCTCCCACTTTTCTCCTGGAAAGACAATAAAAGCTTTTCCAAAGATTGAAAATCTGTTATAATTTTATTTTCAATAAATTTCTTCATTGGTCCGTGGGCATGGAAGGAGTCGTCCTCTCGTTTACTTTTTTTATCTTCTTCCCCGCTCCTCTCCATCTTTTCTTGTTTTGACTTGGCCAAAAATAATATTCCTAATGTAATGGAATCACTTTTTCTGCTTCCTTCTTCAGCTTAACAAGACTCGCAAACATTTTACTTTTTTTGGGATGCACGTCGATCCGTCTGAGCTGGTCTGTGTCGGATAAAAGGGAAGCGTTTGCTTTTGTGGGTGGGTGTGTGAGGTGAATACGGATGTCATGCTATGCATATGTATGTAATCAGTGAGAGGTATATGCAGGAGTCCGCAATTTGTAGCACTTCCATGTTTTTTTTATCTTCTATTCTTTTCCGTTCTCTCTCCCACTTTGGTTCGGAGAAAAGGACAAAATTTTCCTTTTAGTGGGATCACTTTCCACCAACGACGGTCTAAACTTTTTTTCCTGGAAATATATCCACCTTAAGCAATAATGGGATTTATGACGTTGGTCTTTCATCTTGACAGTTTGGATTGCTCTCTAAAAATTTATATGAATTGTGCTCCTCGAAGTTCCCTTTGGAAGTTCGTAAGTCAGCGGAAGAGAAAACACTTTGTCTAGTTGGTGGGAGAGGAAAAGAGTCTGATATCTTTGTGAGTGCACTTTGATAAGAAATTGGCCGGCTAATTAAATCGTTTTTTGCTGCAATCCCATCCTACTTTATTGTTTTAGTGTGGGGCATGTCTACGAACTACATGGACGTGGGTTGTTGTTATGCCTTCATTATTACAACGATCTATAATAGGTAGTATAGTGTATATTACCGATATTAGAGTTAAACATCGATCATGACAGTATAATTACAATTAAAATTATGATAGTATACCTATAATTAATCTGGAAGAATATTTTTAATCGATTGGAAATTGGATTTATAAGGTTCACTTCTCAATAAAGTCTCAAATTTAGTGCATAGTTTTTGTCAAGTCTGCTTCCTTTCCTTATCAGACAAAAAAAAGTGCTTTTGATCATTTTAATTATCGAACTTAATGTTGGACTCGTGTCAATTTGTCAATATAATAGGTATAAAATGTATATGTAATATAGGGCTTATTCTGCTTATATACAACTTATATCTTATGTCCAGTTCTAAGAAATTTATGAGTTTGTGTCCTCAACTAATTCCAACAATTTTAATTCCCATAAATAATCCATTTCCAGATTTCCCCATTTCCATATTATATAAAATAAGCTGATTATGAAAACAAGTCATGCATATAATTTCCAATGGAGTCCTCTCATCTCCACAACAAAGCGCTAATAAAAAATTGTGAGCTACAACCCAGCCCAGCCGTCATTACAGTCCCTCCAACCCATTCAGTGACGCTAATGGGAACACAACTTTCCATCTTCTCTGCAAGAGAACCAGTGGTCTCTCCTCACTCCCCAGTGGGTAGTAATCGGAGAGTGAGCAGGAAAAAAAGGACTAGATGAGAAAGGCCTAGTAAATACTATTCCATTTTCTCTCTCTCTCCTTCTCTTCCTCTGTCCGCTGCATTCTCCTTTGCTCCCGTTCACTCGCCTCTCCATTCCTGGAAAAAAATGGAATGGATGGATAGATGTTTTGATGGTGGACTAGGATCCTGCTAGCTTTTAGCTTAGACTTCCCCTGATGATGATGACGGTGTTGGCGGTGATGGTGGCAGTAGTGGTTCGAGTGTGTGTATGTGGTGGTGGTGACCGATCGATTGAAAGGCATTTTCGGATGGGAATGAACGAAGTAAAAGCAGAGAAAACGATAATAATATGTGCATAGGTATTACTCGAGTCCATATAAGTATATTGTATAAATACTTCCACCATCTCTCACTTTCTATATTTTTATAGTCCTCAAAAAACAGGATGGATTGGTGGATGGATGGATGGAAAGCTCGTTCCCTGGCACAGGGAGGAAAGGCAGACCAGAAGGGAAAAAAAGAGATGGAACAGCTTTGCTTGTAATTTTCCCTCTCCCCCAACAACATCCATCTAGTCATCCACATGGAAGTAAAATGGAGAGAGAGAGGAATGATGATCCATTCCCATGTGAAAGTTTACACTTTTTCTCCATCCTCTCTCACTCTCTTTTCAGAGTTATTCCCTCTACCTTTTTTCCCTTTTTTTCTCATTCTCGTCCCTATCTGATTGTGTGAGTGAGTCAGCGCTTGTCCTTCCATGGAACAAAAAAAAATATTGCTGGATACTGGTATAGGGAAACACGTCCATGCACGCCACTCACACATATAATTTAAGCATGTTCATGAACGCAACCAAATCCTATTCTTCTCCCTCAACTAGGGAAAGAACCAATGGCCACAAGCCGCGGAGGGCTAACTTTCCAGGAAAGTAGAGAGAGAGAAAAAATATAACGTGAAACGGCTCCAAATCACGGGTCGTGGAGAAGAATTGGGGAAAAATACCGGAGAGAGAGGAGAAAAAAAGCAAGTACGAGGAAGGATGCGTGGACCACAGGAGGAGCAAAATGGATTGTGTTGGGGTGTTATTGAAAGGAAAAATGATGGTGGTGTGGTGGTGGTGGTGAAAAGGGAATGATCAAGGAATGGATTGTTTAACTCCTATTTTAGCATTTCCAGGATATATATATATACATTTCATTATTTCATTGATTTATCGTCAATGTTAAAGTGGAACTGTTTATTATGCTAAACATTATTATTTTTCTTAAAACTTGAGATAAGCACAGATAAATATTTCTTGTTAACAATATTATTAGCTAATTGCGTGAAAATAACTTACGATTAATGTTAAGGTTAAAATATAACGAATGTCTTGGAACTAACTTAATGTATTATTAATTAGTGTTCATTATACGATTTGTTGCTATCACTTGGTTACTTATTAGATTGTGGCAACATTATTCATTTTATATAGTTGTAAATTGAAACTTGTAATAATTTATTGCATTAAAGCAAAATATTGTCCATATCAAATTAAAAGAACGATGATAATTTCTTCATGATTTGCCTGTATTTCTTGAATGTGGATGAATTAAGGTTAGCAGCTAAAAACTCCCATAAAGTTGAATCTTCTCTCTGGAACATAAATACATTGGAATATACCTCATTATATAAAATACAAATATACATAAATATTGAATGGAATTATAATTAGCAAAACAGAAACTGTTTTGCAATTCTATACAAAAACGAATATCTTACAATTGGGAATGATTTCTTTTTCTTTTGGAATTTGCCGACGGTCCAAATTTCTCGTATACAATTTGATGCATCTATCTCTTAATGGCTCTATATCCATTCCGTTAGGCCTTATTCTGAAAATCACAAAAAACATAAACACCAGCATTAGTACATACGTGAAACAATAATAGGTAGGTACATAGCCAGTTTGTACAGTTATATTGCACACATATTCTTCGAATGTTGACTGATTTCTGTAAAATAACGTCAAATAGCGTCCAATTAACCCAAAATAAGCAATAATTACTAAAATTTAAGACAAATAGACGACTTATGTTTGTTTTACTATGCTGACAATATTATGAACTACTAGCTGTGGATACGCTTGGGTGCAAATAATTACAAAATACAATACGGTTGACAAGACTCGTCGTTAAGTATAAATCAAAAAGCTACAGATATAAAGGCGATCCAAAAATAAACAAAAGTTTAAAGAACCAAAAAATCTACATAGTATTTTTATTGATCACTAAACAGTTATACGATCTGACCAGTTTTATTCCTCCAACTGATACAATAACTAACGCAAACAAAAGTGGACTGAACAATACTATAAAAGCGATATAAAAATCGAAGGGACAAAAGGACAACCGGTACTACACAATGTAAATTACAATCAGATACGGATAGGGTCCGCTAGAAGCCAACCATATCAAAGAAGCCAGGTAGTCAGTGCTGGACCTTTCATTCATTGTTCAATGGATAGGTGAACAATGGGCATCATGTCCATGTTCGATATTCCTGCCAGGAGTACGTGCCCCACTATAGATTTTTATTTGATTTTTTTTCATTTCCCGTTGTACATGAAAAGAATTGAGCTGATATTGATCAGACAACATTGGTAAGGAAAGTGGTCATGCATTGAGAACCACACCCAGACGAGAGAAACCCACCTTTTGTTATTCTCACTGAAAGAAACTGTCCATCTGAATAGGCTATTGTCAGTGGCCAGTGGACACTGTCCATTCATTCATCCAACCAGTGTGAAGTCAGATTACCTTTTACACACGATATGAGACCCAGTTATTTATATGCATATATTTACACTTGCCTAGGGAAAAACACACTGCCCATTCCCATTCATTTTTTTGCTCCGGGGCAATATCAGACTGTCAAAGAATTTACTTTTCGTAAACCTTTGTAAAAATCTGCAACATTTTTTTTTCGTTCAACAAATGAAATTTAAATTACAGGGTTCGTTGTCCCTTGCAAAAAATATTTTTTGCAGATGACAATCAGTCACCCCGTTCCCTTCTATTCAGTCCACTCCCTTATTTAAATTCTTTTGATATGCAAAGCAACAAAAATATATTATGAGTTATGATAATGAATGAGCATGAACTTACTCATCCTCATTGAAAAAATACAGACTTGGACTGAACCTCTAAGCCCCATCCATAAATGTACTTTATATTTTTTTAAAGAAATTATTCTACAGCATGACAATGAAAGGGCCTTGATATAAAAATTTTACTCGCGCATGCCATCATACCCATAAGCAGATGCATACATAATAAGGGAAAGGGTTTAGACTGCCAGGGATGACAAAGGCTTCCCTATATAATTTTTTATCTCTGCTTTGCATAATAAATGCATACATGCATGCATATTAAATATAGCTAAAGCATTTCATTCTTCAAATCGAACCCTTTTGAAATTTAGGCAGGTGTCTTCCGTCCTGATCAGACAATCATCCAGCTATGTATCCTTTTTTATAATCTCACCTCCTCTAAAAAAAACTTGCATTAGTAACGGATTCTTACTCTTATGCCATATACCTAGGTAAGATATTATGGTCGATGGTGATAGTTGATAATTCAAGTGTAGGGCCAGCCTTTCGTTCAGAAGAGATAAGGCGAGGTCAGGAACACTTGAGCTAACACCATGTCAGAAGAGTCCCTCAAAAAAAGATATTGTTTATGTTGATTATATACTTTTTTATATATAAAAAGGGGTCTGAATTTTATAAGAGACGAGGAAATCATAATTTTACATAATGAGAGACCCTAGCATTCTTCTCTGGAAAATCTGCATAATCACCCTCATCACACATGCTCCTTTATCAGAGTGATCATCACATAACCCATCCAAACTATAATACTTATTCCAAGTGAACTCTATTCAATTTCGCCCGTTCACTCGACAGTTCATTCTCGAAAACAGTAACCGTTTTTCACTCTCACTTAGCATTTGGTTTAATGCTTCCCCTTAAATATTAAAGTGGCGAGGCAAAAGTCCATTCATTTCAATGGAACCTCATATCGGATCGTAGTCATCATTATTATTCTTATCATTATATTTTTAAAGAGGTGGAAGATGAACGGCGACAAAACCATTTTTTTCTAATCGCTCGTCCAAATCTCCATGCATGGATTTATTTATGCTTGTGCATATCATTACAGGACTTCACTTCCCTATAATCAGTCGACCTCACCGGAAAAGCTCCAATGTGTCTTTTTATAATGTGTTATGAGTAGGAGAAGGATGCAAAAATACTTATCCCTTAACCACACCGCCCAACCATTGGGAAAGTGTTCATCCAAGAAAGTTGAAGTGAGTTCGAGGAGCTCATTTTAGAAGTCTGTTCTGATAACATCTTTTTATTATGCACTTTTTCCCTAAATTATTTTCATTTAATTTTTATTGAATAATTTATCTTATCTCAGAAGCTTTCAAAACGTTACTGCGACCATAGGCTATCTCTTAAGCCGAAGGCAAGAGTTTTGTTTGTCGATGTATTTCTCGATAATATACCTCTACACCCTGAAGTATTATCCTGATAATGTGGATGGTTATTTCATTCCAGCAGTGATAACCAATGTCGACATGGAATATATGGCATCATCTTTTTGGAATCACCAATGACATGCTATGCAGTATCATCTTCATGATCATGCACATCTTATTTAATTCCCTTTTAGCTCTTTGCTTCGTTATAGATCAAGGAAAATATATATATATACATACGTTAACAAAATATGATGATGAGAGGAAATAAACTTATAATACGAATTTCTTTATTTTTTCTTTGGATATCTATATTTTTTCCCTGGTCGGTCCTTTCTTCCTTGATGATGACGGGGGTGATGGTGATCATGTGATGAGAGGATAGCTCACAGGAAGAGTTTTTCTTCCTTTCACCTCCTTTTTTCTCTCTAGACGACCGAAAATGATGAGAATGTTGGTGTGCTCTGTGGATGGAGAAAGATGATGACGGGGGAGAGCTAGAAGACGAAAGAAAACACATCTCTATTCAATCCTTATCGATTTTTTTTCTCGTTTTTTTCTTTCTCTCTCTTTCGCTTTTTTCTTATCCTAGTCATCATCATCATCATTTCCTTACTGGAATCCATCCCTGTCTACACACACATATAATCTAGTATCCAGTGGCAAGATGAGTAGTCGCCTTCACTCCTTTCTCCCTTTTTTTCATTTCCAAAGTCCTCATCATCATCCTCATCACCAACAGCATGATCGTGTCCGTATGTATTATTCTTGTTGGGAGTGAAGAGGGTGAAAAGAAGAAAAAAAGTCTTTTAACGTTTTTTCTCTCTCTCGTCTTATCAGGATGAAGGAGTGATGGTAAAGGCGATGTAAAGGGGGGAAATAGAAGACCACTCTACCTTCTAAAATATATATAAGCTCTATAGTTCTTTCTTCAACTTTTTTTCTCTCTGGTATATGGATAAGGTACATATATGGATGTGGAGATTTTTTCTATGAAAATTTTTCCCTTGAATTTCTTTTTACATTCGTTCCCCTTCTACTTTTTTCTCTTTCCCTTGTTGATCATCATCGTCATCATCACCATCCTTCGTTTTTTCCTTGTATGTTCATCATCAGAAAAAAACGAAGAGGTTTTTCTTGAGTGAGTCGTCCTCTCTCTCTTCTTGCTCATCATCATCAAAAAGAGAAAGACTTTTTAAAAAACGTACATTACACAAGCCTGGCTGAACTCTTGGGGAGCGAGCACAGTGCCATCATCATCAACATTCGTGAATCGTGATCGTCATCAACCGACCGGAGAAAAAAGAAATCTTTCTCTTCAGAGTAGCCTTCCCCTTTCCTCATTCCTCCCTATTTTTTTTCAACTGAAGGATGATTTTTTTCTTGATCTATTATGTTTTCCTAGTCATTTCTTCCCTTCTTGGACTTTTTTCCGAGGGTCTTCTCTCCACTTTTTTTCGGAGGGAGATGGTATTATATATTTTTGGGAAAGATGAAGGAGGAGAAAATGGGTTTTGATTGTTGGCTGAGAGGAAGCCGAAGAAGTGGAATGAGTGGGAGATGAAAGGATGATATCCCATTCGGAACCATGGAAACGGGGAGAAGGATGTATGGCTTTTAGTTAACGAAGGACATTCATGGATATAATTAATATTTGATTATTTACAACAAAAAATCGGAATAAATCGACAATAGTTTAGGCTGTTAAAAATATTATATGGATGTAGACAATTTAAATGCAACATAGAAAGTATCTACGCCGTAATTACAAAATGAATGTTTACATCAGTTAGTTGGGTTACGAGGCGATGGAATGTGGTTTTTATTTTTGAAAAAATATCGTGTCGAGAATAAGCTGTATTGAATGGGTTGGGA
>JAQGAG010001396.1:0-10220 GCA_034696835.1 Lepidocyrtus lignorum | reverse complement strand
TTAAATTGGCAAGACTCCATATTGAACACATTTGGAAAACTGATAATGTGACACGGCCATTTTCAACAAAATTAAAAAATTAGTGGAGGATTTTTATAGCCACATATAGATAGGTATTCAGGTGTAAGTTAAATGGCGAAACGATGAAGCGATCTTGGCTTTTAAGTTCACATTTTGGTTAATGGATTCAATATTCCACCTGACATTAACTCCCCCTTTGGGCACAATAACGTTCCCTTTTCTCATTTACGAATTATCACCATCCCACTTTCTATTCTTGCCAGCTCCCCTTCTCATTTTCATGTATGGACGCGTTTTTTTTGCTTTACAGGAGAAGCCGTATGTAATGCTTAAACATGACACGAATCTCACGGGAAATGCTCGCTATGAAGGATTTTGCATTGATTTGCTCAAAGATGTGGCCAATTTGGTGGGCTTTCAGTACACAATAGAGATCGTGAAGGATGGCAAGTACGGGGTTGAGGATCCCGTAACGAAAGAATGGAATGGGATTGTACGAGAGCTCATTGATGGAGTAAGTGGTCCAGTGTTGAAACTCTTCTTCTTTCCTCTCTTTTTTTTTATCTTTATTCACCTCTTACTTAGTATTGCCATCCACTATCTAAAATAAGTCACTTTCTCCCTTGTCCTGCTCACCATAAAAAGAAAGGAAAGGAAAACGAAAAAAAGAAAGAATGAGAAAGAGGAAGTAACAAAAAGTATGTAGTTTTCCTCGATTTAGTAGTGAGCCGATCCATAATTCCGAGACATGTGACACTGATGCCCTTGCCTTCCTGGGACATTGCTTACCAGCCTTTTCTAGCATTAATGCCTCGACGACTTCCCTCCTTGCTTCAGTTTCACTTACTTTTCTTTCCCACTATTTAGTCCTAAGTACTAAACAAGAGAGAGAAAAACTAGGAAACATTGAGTGGATACGACTATTTCCCCATTGTTACCGCTTCCAGATTCTTTCTCTTTTACTATTTTTTATGTCCCTTGTTCAAACGGAAACTATGGACAGAGCCAGTCGTTGTGGAGAGATTTAGCCTTGCATGCTGTTTTAAGCAGTAATCCTATAAGTCAACTTTGCAATAATAATAATACAGCCATTCATCCAGCCAGGCACCAAAAACGTTTGTTTCTTTTAACAACAATCAACAACTACCGTCGCCACCACTAATACGAAGTGTTGTAGTACTCCCAACTTTGTGGATGAAGTCAATTGAACCTGAAATTCGAACTGGGAGAAAAGACTTTCACCAGGATTACTTTGTACTTTGGGAAATGCTCCTATTGTTTTTATTCACAAATTAGTTCAGCCCTCAATCATCCTCATTGTCCTTTTACACTTTACTTTTCTGGTGGCTCTCTTTTCACTAGAGTTATTATAGCAGACATTAATGCTTTGAAACAGATTTGGTGCGAGTGAAGCCAATGTTTTATGTATGCAAGCTATATGTAGATTTATTGGTGCTGTGCGGGATATTTGGATAAGAATGAGATCTCGTCATCCACTTGCTGCCACCCATTATCTTGTATTGCTATCCTATGTCAATGATTTAATTTTCAGCTTTTCCAGGACATTTCAGTTGTCAAAAAATATATGTGTAAAAGTAAATGTAAATTTTATGTTTAAAATGTTTCATGTATCCATTTTACAGAAATCAGACTTGGTAGTTGGCTCCATGACCATTAACTCGGCGAGGGAGAAAGTGATAGATTTTACAAAACCGTTTAGAAATCTTGGAATCTCCATCTTGTTTAAGGTAACAATAGATATTTTAATATTTTTCTAATCATAAACCAAATTTATAATATGTCGCTGTTACAATTTCCTTCAAATGATATTTATTCTCAATCAAACAATGAGAGAACTTATTGTCCACAGCGTGACTTGCACTATTATTTATGAATCACCTAAGTAATGGAAAACAAAGAGTGATCGCTAGAGAATATTTTTGCAATTATTTACCTAAATCGCCAACGTTTATCAATTAAGTCATTAGCTTACCATGTTGCGGTAACTTGTTAGAAAAACATGTTTAATTTTTTAATTTCAGCTACCCAAGAAACCACCGGCAAGGCTATTCAGTTTCTTAAACCCATTATCTGCCGAGATTTGGGCGTTTGTTGCTGGTAAGTGGGAAACCATTATAATTAGTCTAAAATCCTACCCTTTAAATTTCCTTTTCACTCATTCCACATATGTTTTTCAATGAAAAGGTTCCGAAAGAGAATTGTTAACACATATCTATGAATATGATATAATGGATATAATGAAACTAGCGATGTATCAGATTTCATCAGAAAGTCAGACAGTATACTAACAGTAGAATCAACAAAATCTCAAGTATTCCTTGTTTGTTCAACACCACTAAATTACCGGAAATTTTCTCTCTTCCCCCTTCCTTTCTTCTCCGTGTCCTCTCTGACGCCGAGTGAAGTGTATCTCTGGATCTTTTCGTTCCTCGTCATCAAGTTTCCTTCCTCTCGTTCGTTCGTCCATTTATTCACTCAAGCGTCTGCTCCCTTCCGTCTTATGAGCTCTTTAAATCCGGTTTCCCACGCGTTTTCATTATCATCCTTCACATGGCTCCCGTTGTATTATGGTGTAGATAATCATGTCATTTATTAATGACGCAGTAGCGCCCGATTTGCTCCAACTCTGGGAAGCATTCCAAACAAGCAATTATTCATTCAGTCATTATGTTGCACTCCATTCCTTAAAACAGGGATGTACAGTGATTTCCAGTGAGTAAAAGAAGCGACTTCTATCCACCATCTGAAATAGCTTATCATTTACGATATCCCATAGATTTTATCTTCGTTGTATCTGAATACATATATCACACCAGGTACTTGTCAGTAATATTACGTAGATCGTTTATTTTATCGTTTCGATATTCGGTATATCTGATTCACTTTACTTGCAGGATTTCATAACATTCAACAGCTCTACCAACGATAAGTATAAATAGGAATACGAAATGGGCAAGGTTCGTTTCCGAAACGTCTTTGAAACTAGCATTTGAAACTTTGAATGTAAATGGAAGAGATTTAATGTTTTGTAGTTATTAAAACAATCATCTAACAAGGTACATACCTACAACCTACGCAGTTTTCAGATCTAGGAAATCATAGATAAAAGTCATAATAAGCGTGAAAATATCTCACTAAAATTTGCTTACCTGAACCTAAGTACTGACGAAGGCCTGTAATTAAAAACAGTGATAACAGTAAAAGTGTGCTATTCAGTTTCATTTAATGTCTGGTCGCATTGGAAATTCCGCGTTCCTCAAAATTTATGATAATTCTGGGAACCTTATCCAGACGAAGGCGTTAATAGGATCGTCAGTTTCGACATTAGTCGTTTGCATTCCATAGACCTCCTATTGTTAGTTTATGTCTGGAAGAACTAAAGAGCTTTATTCAACCTTTGTTCCTTTCACATAGCCATATCACTATCACTATCATTTTCCGCCATTTCCCCGTCCCTATCAAGCACTCTGTAATCACCTCGTTTCCTTTTGATTTCCTGCGCTAAATGTAAGCTTGCATGAGTGCATTGACGGAAAGGGAAGGAGCACGGCAGTTTTCTGTCACTAGCATTAGCATTCAAGCATGGTGAAAGAAAGCTAAGCAATTATTAACACACACCCTATTGCGTAAATAACTATGCTCACTTTCTCTATCATTTCCGTCTGCAATTACTGAAGAGAATCTTATCCCATTTTGATTTGTCTCCGCCAAGTCAGACAGTCAGTCAGATACACACTTTTTTCTCCTTTAATTCCCTTTTTTCTGGTTAAGAGAGGCTCAAGCTAAAAGGTTATTTCCCATTTTATTATTCCTTATTCATCATAACGTCCTTATGTCTCCTCTCCGGTGTGTATTTTCAACCTGAGATAAATGGTCCTTGAGCAAAATTTAAGAGCGCCACCAACACCGACCTCCCTACACCAGGATTACTGTGGCCGAGCCAACTCAGTATTCAGACTTAAGGTGTACATACATATTTCATTGAAATTCTCCATATGCTCCCAAAATTTTGAAATGGCTGAGTGTCTGTAGTGAAGACGAGGGTTTGGCTTCCTCCTCACAAAATTACATGGATCTGCATGGTGGCACATGCACTGATACTCTGTGTAATTCGATTAATTCAGAGAAATGGCTCCTTCCAAGAAAGCAATTTATGAAGTCTCTGGAATAATTCGAATTCATAAGTGGAACAAACATACGTTCACGCAGGTGGCACGGGATATGAGTCCCCTATCCTCAAGTTCGAGAGAAGAAAAATGCACAGTGGTGGAAAACAATCTTAAAAGGTGGGATTTGCTGGGCTGGAAAATTCGATGTGAGAAAATAGCTACTATAAAGGTAGACCGGTGATAATGGTGACGAGGATCAAGATCCTCTTACACTCTGTTTTACTGCTCCTTTTGAGCAACTTTGGGAGATTAAATGTGCATGACTCACATTTGCTTTTGGTCTCCAGTATGCATATAAATGTTTGTTGAATGAGATAAACTGGAGAGATAATGATGATATAGTGAACCAATGGTTAACAAGCGTGAAGAATGGTTGGAATGCGATATAATAACGGTGGATAGCACTTTTCAATGATATTATGCTGGTTGAGCGTTTACCACAGTTGTGGTCAATACACTTCAAACCCTTTCACTACTTTTTAAAGCATATGAAAGAGGGGAAGATTTAGATTCGCAATTGAACGAGGTTCGTCTTTGAAGGAATACAACTATGAGAGCTCTCAAGTTAGTTGGATAAGGTTTTTTAAATCATACTGCAACGTTGCATGTTACATTGTACAAACGTTGCTGACTAATTGGGATGAAATATAGGTACTAATATGTATGTAATATTCTACGTTTTTCAATTTCCTTTGCAATTTTAGACAGTAAATTTTTTCAGATTTTGTCATGAATACGCCCTTTAAGAATGTTCGGATTAAATGGCTGGCACTAAAATTTGTTTTAAATTGCCTGTACAAGGCAGTGTGCCTGATTGCAAAGCTAACGTAAATTTCAACCGATTAGATAGATTAATTGCATGCGTTTCGCTGGATATTGCATCTAACCAAGATTGAATTATCTAGAAAAACGGGAGAAAATTGCTCGTAAACATCCTTTAATAACTTCCCCAAAAAATTATTTTTTCCTCGATGATGCATGCGACAACTGTACATGGGAAATTGAGACGGACTGACTGAGTAAATATTTCCCTCCGCAGATAATTTCTTTTTAGCCTTCCTTACCTTCCCCTCAATATTACCCATCCTTCTTTACCAATAACTCGGGAGTGAGAGTGGATTTCCTTTCAGGAAGCAAGTTGGTGGCAACGGGCAGAACATTTTCTCCTATTTTATTGCTTTCATTCTTCATCAAGAGCCACGCTGTTATCTTAGGAATGCCTGGTTAGTCGGTTTTATTGGTTCGTGGATTCCTTCATTTACCATTTTTATTTACTTTAACTTCTCGTCAATAAGCGACTTCCCCCTTTATATATGTGTATGTGTATGTGTCGGTATTTGCCCGCATTACAAGTAAAACTATCCAACTCTAACTGCCGTCGCTATAAATTGATTCGCATAACCTCTTCAGAGACAGCAAGAACGACAGCGGAGGGAGCCAGCCTTTAAAAACGTTAAAGAAGGAGACAGGAAACAAGGGATGCCGAAACACTATATACCCATGTGACACCACGACCATGGCTCCGGAATGCAATGCTCTTCTACTCGCTTAT
Source organism: Lepidocyrtus lignorum (assembly GCA_034696835.1). NCBI lineage: Eukaryota > Metazoa > Arthropoda > Collembola > Entomobryomorpha > Entomobryidae > Lepidocyrtus > Lepidocyrtus lignorum. The sequence goes on along the minus strand of JAQGAG010001396.1, from coordinate 4,457 downwards.
GCATAGACGTAGAGACGTTTTCAGTGACTAATGGCCGTGGGCAAAACAAGTTATGAAAGACAAAAATAACTAGAGAATTCCCCTTCCCTCTGCCATTTTAGACCGAGAGATTTCACTAAAGTTGACTGTCGCGACGACATGATGAAAATTTATCTGAGAGTTCATTCACGTTACGGGAGAGTCGTTTCTGAGCTATCCCTGGATCTTCCCCTTATTTAGCGAGTTTATTCGAAAATCATTCCGCTGGGGAAACATGTGATCTTTTGAGTCTTTTTTTAAAGCACACACCCATTCAGCATACATTGGTATTCCATTACAAAAACATTCAAGCGGAACTTGGCTACTTCGGTATGTTCTCTTGTAAAAAAATCTCAAATTTGATGACATGCCCGTGCCAAGAAGCATAATTTGGACGCTGTAACAGCAACAGGGTGTGGTGAATACCTGCTCATTTATTTTTACAACTCAATTCCACATTTTTAAGTTCATTTTCAAGTTGAAAGAAATCTGTCGAGAGTTGATGAAATGATGGCAAAAAATCCCTTTACTTAGTATGGCATTGATGAGTTGGCGGTAAAAGTGACTGTCTGATGTGGAGTCAGTGGTGGAACGTCTTACGAAGGGTGAAACTTTGACAGCCTTCTTCATGTTCGCCACCACCAAGCAAGAGCCTCCTGATCAAGTGCTCACCGCCTACATATTACTTCATTGTGTGCCGCTGCCAAGTGTATGATTGTTTAGACGATTCATTCTCAAGTGGGCGAGTAGATGGGAAAGTCATTGCATACTAGAAAGCCAAAGAAAGTAAAAAATGGCCAGAAAGGTTTGTAGGTGCTTTAAAAGTAAAGAACTGTGAAGGGATGTTTTAGCTATGTATATCTGTAACACGTTTTGCTCTAATGAACATCCGGAAACTTGATGTGATATGATCTAATGATGGCCTCCCCTTGGTCTCTTGTTATGATGAAAAGTGTAAGGAAACGACATGGACAAGTAAAGGAAGACACACGATGTATGAGTTAGCTCTCAATTCAAGATGTGATGGTGCGATGATTCTGGTGTAGGTAGCCAGGGCCTCCTTTCTCTATTTTAACAAAAAAAAATAGGGGAAATGAAGCATTTCAACGGGCCAAAGCTTTTTTGGCATTCCAATCATGTTCCTTTTCTCTCCGTTGGTGATGTAACCGAGACTGAAGGAGTGTAATACGTGGAAAGGAACAAGGAGTGAGGAAAGGGGGTGAGCCAACAAATGAAGACGGAATTCAAGCAGTAAAGAAAAGTGGGAAAAGGAAGTTTGCAATATGAACATCAACATTTTCTTCCCATTCTTCACTCTTACATTCTTATACCCATCTTTCCAAGGTCTATAAAGACTCTTGGCTGTTCGTATTCAAGCCAAATAATTACAAACAATGAAATTATTACTTATAAAACGTACAGAAAAATTGTCCTGAAATTACTTGCTGACACTTTTTAAAGGCCTCTGACAGTACTTATCCCTTAAAACTTCTTTTAAAGATAAGACAGGTGCCTAGACACGGGCTGTCCTGTTCTTAAAGTTGGATGCCCATAACTGCAGTTGCATTCATCATACTAGAACTTATGTATATTTGACTAGAGGAAACTTGCCTTGCGTTTCGCATCTTATGAATATTGCAACTAAGTTCTCTTCCCATTTTTTTCTGAAAACGTCAAAACAAAGACCAATTTTTTTTTGGTAAAGTTTAAAGGCTGTGCTTCGCTTTCCATGTCAGTCTGGTATACATTCATATATGTCATGTTTATGTATTCATCAAACTTTTTCTTATACGTTATATCCTCTAATAACTGACACTGGTCACGTCTCACTTTCTAAGACTGGAATATCCTTGGAAGAAAACCGAAGTGAATTCGTCTCCCTGATCGGTTTCATCCTTATTTCTCAATTTCACTTTTCACCACAACTATCATAACACTAGTCCACAGTCATCCGAACAGAGGAGAAAAGTAAAAAAATAGTTTTCCTCTCTTTAAATGAATTCCCAGGAAGAAATATTGTTTTAGGGGAGAACTTGACATTTTGTTTACAACTAACATGATGAAGAACAAACTTCATATTGTGATCACGTTATTTGCTAACTCCTTTCGTAGCCCTCTGAACACTTGGAATAAGATTATCTGTCTCACTTTTTAATACAGTCCAAAAATAGTCGCTATTTTCATGAGACGCTTACTAAATATGGGTATTGGAACACTATTTTCTTTCCCTTTTTTAAATTTTAAATTTGTTTTTCTACTAGCATAAAATAATTATCCTAGAAATCTATTATGAACTTAGAAGTGAAAATCAGGTAAGAAATAATGGTAAATTATTAAAACGTAATTTGTTTTTTTGACAGGTGCCTATTTAATAGTTTGCTTCTGTCTCTTCGTCGTTGCAAGATTCACTCCAAATGAATGGTTAGCGCCGCCCCCTTGTGCAGGCGATGAAGGGGTGCTGGAGAATCAATTTTCGTTCGCAAATTCTGTTTGGTTTATTACGGGAACGTTTTTACGACAAGGATCCGGTCTAAATCCGAAGGTAAGGAAAAACTTGGTTATATGTAGAATCGGTTTTATAAAACATGAGTGGATACATAAAATGACACTGTAGTTATACACAAAGACAAAAAAGCATATTTATATTGCATTATGGTTCTGACTTTCAACATTTATCTACATGATCTGTCAACCCGGAAGCCATTTATTGAACTATTCGATTCCCATTATATAAGCAAGAATCTTGTTTTACTTGACTTCAACATCAAATTTATCAAAATTAATCAGATAATGTTGTATTTACTGACAGTACACTCTCAAAAAGATAACGCCATTTTTCAAATCTTAGTTTCCAAATGCTTTCTATTCGATTGTGATAGAAACTTCCATTGTACTCCAATGTCTGTTAAATTCATGTTTTTATCAGATTTAGACACAAAGTAGACAAAGATTCTGATTCGAACAGTGTAATAAATGGATAAATGTTAGGAGCAGATTTCTCAACTGTCATATTATATTTCTATTTGGCATAACTGATACGACAGATTCCTACCGACAGATGCAGTTGATGATAATTTCCCTAGACTCCTTGTGGTTCCCGTAACTTGTTGCGTTTGGAGTGATAATTCAATGCATCCTTTACTCAACCATGTATCTGTATATGAATATATACGTGTAGAAACCTACACGTAGTTATCCTTATCAGACTCTAATTATTTAATTTAGTGCCCCATGAAAATATCCGGTCCGTCAAATATAACCTTTAATTCCCCATGAATATTTCATTTTATAGGCCACATCAACCCGACTTGTTGGTGGAATCTGGTGGTTCTTCACACTAATCATTGTCTCTTCCTACACTGCCAATCTCGCTGCGTTTCTCACCGTGGACAGGAAAAGCACCCCGATCGAGTCCGCAGATGACTTAGCAGAGCAAACAGACATTTCTTATGGAACGCTGGAGAGTGGTTCCACAATGGATTTTTTTCGTGTAAGGAAAATATTTAATTTCGTTGAGAGAGCTTGGTTCGCCCATCCGAGGCGAAGCTCATTCTGAAACGTTTATTGGGTGGAGATTGATTACTGAATAATTACTTGGAAAGAGCTGTCTGACTTGAAATGTCCTGACTTTTCCGCCTTCGCTCCAGTTACACTGCCATATCGTGCAGAAAGGTCATGTGGTGCAAACGACTATCATTCATCCTCTTATTTTATTTGATTTGGCTATTGTAACTGTTTAGTAAGCCTATCTCTGGTGAGGACTATAGAATTGAAATTATTCCAAGGATCGGAACACAGAATTTCTTATAGCTTGTGTGTGGTATACGGGCATCAAACCCTGACTGGAAAGGGCCATGCCTTGGTGATGCCCTACCACCGTTACCAATATATTACAGTCGTGGTTTTCGAACCACCATATACATTTATATATAGAGTATGAGGAAAGGCAAAGGCCTGGAAATGATTTAATTTGATTATTCTTTTGGCGGTTTTCCAGCCAGATAGAGTTGAACCTTTGCCCAAAGAGCCGATACTCACACAGTAATGTCCTTTATACTTTCACTTCCCTCCCATATATAAAACGGGTGAAAGAGGGGCAACAAGGAATAGGATGACAGAATGATCAAGTTAAAGAAACGATATCACATTGGTTTGCATCAGATACATAAATTATTTTATAAGAAGACTGACTACCAGATACGCACACACAGACCCTCAGAAAAAATGCTTATATCATTGTCCTACAAATACAATTGGATGATGACGATGACTTTATTTTGGAATGCAAAGCACAGCAAAAATGGCTTTCATGAGGAGCCTCCATGTTTTGCTTTGCCCATCTTACATGAGTCTAGAGTCAATTCGCCAATTTAAATTATATGTAGATTTAATCTGTTCCACTGTTTTTACAACACCGCCCACCAGTGGTTTTTATAATG
>JAQGAG010001395.1:0-10220 GCA_034696835.1 Lepidocyrtus lignorum | reverse complement strand
TTAATCATTATATACATCGAAGTACAGTACCTTGCCTTTGCCTTGCGCTTGCGCAATGAATGCACATTGCACACGCTGAACACGTTCAAATATGAATGAGCTTGGGCTCATGGAGTTGATTTGTGGTGGTAAACAAAGGAAATGGTTGGCGGGAGTTAAAATTCTATTCTGCGGTTTAGATTTTAGATAGATGTTGAGTTGAGTGTTGAATGTGTATACTCAATCAGAGCAGCTACGATATTGTACCCTTGCTTGTCTTGTCTTGTTCGTTCAACTCAACATCTTACGCTTATCGACATCATTGAATCGTTTTCGTTAGTCTTTGGTAATCTAAGGATCTGATTGGGGCTTATCATATCAAGGGTGAGTTGATTATCATAAAATGTTAATTTGGGACTTGAAGAAGTGAATGTGAATAATAAACGTGTACATTATCCCATCCCATATTTTTGTATTACCGACATTCAAAGCGAGTTTTACATATATTTGCATGATACATGATAAGTGAAAGGTCTTATCTTTAGGTAAGTGTGTAAGTTTCGGCTTTATCATATTTGTTTTAAGTATTTGCCATCTCAATACGTAAAAAGAGCAGTTGACTGCACTTATCTTCAGGCATTACATGCGATACGATGATACGATGATACGAAGAAAACGCTTTTAGCAATTTTTTTAAAAATAGAATTCTTCATTCTTTGATCGAAGCTAAAAGCAGTTATTTTTTAATTTTTTTATTTTAACTGCTCGAGTAATCAAATTAATTTTACTGTAATTAACCATGAGCTCCTCTAATTCCTCCACCTCCACAGAATTCGAAAGCGCTCGAGGGGAAGAGGAGGACCAGGAGGACAACATGGGGAGAGGGAATGCGGATAGCGATGTGTTCGAAAATAGCAGTTGTGAGGATCGGGATACAGAAGTCGAAGAAATGGATGTTGGGGGACAGCAAACGGATCAAGCCTCCAGTAGTGGAAGTAGCAAGGGTCACACTAACTTTACCATTTCGGACGAACATGTGCGGAGAGTATGGACAAAGCTTCCTGCAGGACTCAAAGAGGTTTTGGAACTAGCTAGTAAGGGCTTAATCAAGTTAACCATGGTCAATGGTTTGTGGCTAGTTAAATAAATGGACGAGGGATGTGAATGTTGGAATGAACCCCTGACCTTTTCTTATTTATATTTCAGCTGGAATGCTTTATATGGAACGCTATGAAAGCTTCATTTCCAACAATTGGCCATATGATGTGAAACGTGGGGCGTTATGTCACCCAAAAGCGGTAAGATCTTCGCCTTTTCATTCCAAACTTTGTATATTTTTATTATCAATTATAGCGTTGATAGGTTATCAGTATCAGATTAAAATATTTAACAATGCGTTTTTGTTTCCATTTCGCTTCCAGCTTGGAATGGCTGGACTGGGTTTCTATTCCTTGGATCCAAAGCCAGCTGCCCAATGCCAAGTCTGTCTGACAATTTTAACAAATCTTCAGCGCAACTCAAATGCCTGGATCCTACATTCAGAGGCTAGTCCTAAGTGTCCTTTGATCAAGTTAGGACAGCGACAGGAAGTGGATGATTATACAATAGATCAAATGCTGGAGTTGGCATTTGCGAAGATTTTGAATCTCGCTGTAATTCAATTTTTTAAATAATTATTGCATTCAACCTAATCGATTGTATTTCATAGTATGGATGTATGTGATGTAACAATCGCCAGTTTCCAGTTTCTATAATCATGACGTTTTTATTTACTATTTTAGAAACAGGAAGTAAAAGGAAAGGAGGATTTGATCAAGAGACAACTTTGTGCCATTCGCGAGCTAGAAATAAAACGAGAAAGAGAAAAGGAAGAGAAGACGTCTTCAAAATCTTAGAAGTATTTCATCTTACAATTTAGTGGAGCCAGATACTTGATATTTTTAGTTGCCTATCTCTCATTCTTCTGTCAGTGTTCATAACTTTTACTTTTATGTCTAACGATAAGCTAACTTATTTATCTGATTCACACTGAAGGCAACATAAGATGTATCTTGTGTATGCATTTCTCTGAACTAGTTTAATTTTAATTATATTTGTATATAAGAAGTGCAATTGTTTAGATCTATTTAGTTGTATTGCATGACATGACTTGGTGTGCCGAATTGAGATTAACTCAGAACTTTTATTCAATTTTTAACTTATGGTTTTAACTATCAATTACCAATTATCAATTACCATCAATTATCAATGGTATGTAATTTTAAAACAAGTGTCTTTCAAGTCCACGTTAAGTACGTAAAATTTTTTAAGTGCTCGTGCTTTTATTATCTGCAAAAACGAATTTTGATTACAAACTATATTTCTAGTTTTGTACATGGTCATTTTTAAATGTACATTTGTTTGGCAGAAAAAATGTTCCTTTTTAAATGTGAGCCTCTTCTCGTCTGGTTTCAGTTTCGGTCTGGTTTAAATGTGAGCCTCGAGTTTGTGGCTGGTGTGGGGATTTTGAAGTGGTTGGAAAGAAAAGTGGAATTTGTGGTCATGAAATTGTACTTAAAATAAATCGTAAACATTCAATAAGTAAATTTTTCTCCGTGAAAAGACATTGTTATCTTACCGTTTTCGCAGTATGTATATTTATTATGTATAATCCATTATTCATGTAGTCCTTTCCTATTTTTTGTAGAATAGTGGAAATATAACCTATTTTGTTCGTCATTGGAGTAGTTTTAGAGCTAGATTTTAAAAAGAAATTGGAGTTTTGTTGAACGAAGTATTACATAGAATTGGAGTTTCCTTAATCAAACATAGCCGGCTCGTTGCAGTTGAATGGAGTGGAGTAGAGTTGAAGTTAAGTTGAATGGAATTTTAAGGCACAGCGTTTTAAATAGCTTGGTTAACTTCCAATATTCCCTCTATGTCTAAATAGATTGATACTTATAATTATTACATGATTCAATTGTTCACCTAGCATTTAACTAACCGTAAGCAATAGTATGTCAGCTTTATTATGCTAGAAGCAGAAGTGAGCATCAGAGGCCGTCACTAACATCATACTTTAATTACATAACCAGTACTCTCAGTGGTTAATTTTGAGGTACGTGATTCCAAAATTCCGTGATTATGCAAAAAAAAACTGTTCATTGCATCCACAGTCCGAATAATCGACAAACAAACAAATACAATGAAACCTTGAAACAGGTCATGCAAGAACGGAAGCTTCGTTTTAATCAGTTAGCTAGTCCATCATTATCGATGTACTATTACTCCACCACATTTAGCACTTACCTAATAAATAAAAATGTGTCAAGACTTGCATAAAATCATAAATTCATAATAAATATTTACACTTAAACATAGATTGGGGAATAATAAATAAATAAACCTCCCATCCTTTCGGCTCATATAAGCCTTATCTTTTAATCTTAATAATAGACCTGATACAGGCTTGCACGTAGAATGGTCATGATAATCGCAGTTCTTAATTATTCACCATCCGTAAACATTAAGTCGAGTCGTTAGAAAAGAATATACTGTCTCTCATATGTACAAGTATGCACACCTTTTTGTGCCTGCAGCGAGCAGCGCCAAAACAATTAGGTAACTATGTTTTGGATTTTGACTCGGCTTCGACTTTGCAAACAAAGGATGAAATCTCACCTCTCTGCCAGAAATGCATTGAAATTGAAACAAATCTTTTGAAACAGGAAGAATTATGCTGTAATATCCCAAAATGATTTAGTCTACCCCTTTTGTGCTTGCTCTACTTTGTAATGTTTGCACTTGTGTCAGTCAACTCGCGAATGCAGTGAGTTGCGTTGAGATTTAATTTTTGAAAAAATTAACCATAATTTAGTAAATTATAGCTAACGGTTAAAAATAAATACGCAACCTTGCTCATATTTTACATGTGTTATGCAATATCCATGCAATTTAGTGTTTTAACTGCTCGTTTGAAATTCCATATTTTACATTCACAAATTCATCTATTTCTTCATGTTTTTTTCTACGATGCCCCTCCATCCCTCTTTTGCAATTTAAATTGTACGATGTCTATATTGATGCTTATGCGCTCTTCTAGGCATATCGCATCCAACTCTAAATTCTAATTCCTAACTTTAGTCAGCAATGACATCGTCATTCGTCATCATCGCAATCATTATCAAAGTATTTTGAGTAGCTGGCCGCAGAATGCTTTAAAATCTATACTAATCATGGTAATCATAATCATAAAATAGAAAAACAGATCATAAAAAATTGACATGAACAAGTAGGGACTCCCTACTAACTAGGGAGGGGTGATAGTAAAATCATGAAAATATCTTCAACAAAGCAAACCTAGGAAAATACAAGCCTAATGCCTGGTACCTATTACTTACGTCTTGATTTTTGATTTGAACGAGAAGTTTGAAAGAGTTGCCCAGTTGCTCGTATTAACAGTAAAATTAACATATAAGTGCATGCAGAAATCAAAACGATAAAGCCTGGCCTGATACATTACCGAAATCCGACAACCGACTCTACATGAACATGTTTTAAATATATAGCAAGGCATTTCTTCTTCATCCCACTTATACTATTACGAAATAGTTGAAAAGGAGCCTGCGTAAGGTCTAATTCACTCCTTTTTCGTCAAGCCTATTGTTTCGCAGCAAGCAAATGCGGTATTTTCCCCATAGCTTCACCAGGATTGTGCGTCATTTCAAGACGACTACACTAAACCTGGTCTGGTGCATTCAAAATACATAACAATGATAGTAATGATACTGAAGAAAGCATCACGAATCAAGGTATTAAAGTTCAGTCCAATCCCCATCTCAAATCTCTGTATCCTCAGGCGTATTATATAATTTTTCATGGTTTTAGTTTAGGAACCAGTTTTGTACTCCCCAAAAAGCATATTACTGACACTGACCATCACCGTATTTACCATTAGGCCCTAGCACTTATTATCCAACTCATGACTCATGAGCCAACCCACGATATTACTTAATAAGAAAAAAAAACACATACATAAGATGCCAATGCCAATATTGTTGAGTTGAACTTCACAAAGGTGACACGATTGACTGAATTCGTAATATTTTTTGTTAGATAAATGCAGGCAGGTCCTCATCCTAATATTTTAGCATTATTATTATCAAGAGACATCCATAACAAGTATAGCAAAGAGCGAATCCTAATTTGCCTTTACAAGTATTAAAGGTCATATAACAGGCTAAATTCACAAAAAGCATTATTATTTTTATTTAATTCGTAAAAAACATTGCGCAAGACAAGACGCTCGACAAAAGTGACTACGTGATGTGATCTCTGTAATATATGACGAGGTATAATTTTTTTGCTAACCTTCAGCCAAAATATAAAGACAGTGTTTCTTCAATTGTAACGAAATGACCATAACATCTTCCACATCCAAGCAAGCATATTATTAGCCATTAGCAATATTCTTGGCTAGGTTGATGGAGACAAACAAGATTTGCTCATCTCCTTTAAAGTTCCTATGATATCCATGAGTAATATGGGTGGATAAGAAGCGAGGACGACTAGTTCATTGGAATTCACAAAATTATAATTTCCTATTTAGTCCATCGTGTGGGATGGGTTGGGATGCTGCTGGCAGAAGTTACTTGCCCATGCCCTTGCCGTGAAGTTAGGTATCTTGTGACTAGTGGAAAAAAATATAATTGCCTTTCGGCTTCATCCTTCCATCCTGACTCCAAGCTAGAACATTAACAGCGGAAAAGTTGTATGAAAAGGGAATGCTCTTTGGAATGGGGCAATAAGTGACTGTATCTGACAATGATATAATTTAACCGTTTCCAGACTTGGTTTCCAACAAAGCCATGGGTCAGAAAAATAATTCCCCTCTTCTCAGCTTCCGGTCCTTTTTCAAGGGTCATGCCCAGGAACTGTTCCGGCTGTTATTGGCCCTCGCGCTCCTCCCACTATTCTGGCCGGTGGCGATAGTCTCTGTAATTTTATTGGTGAGTGTGCGTTTCGTGATCCAAAAAGTATTAAATGGGCTATATGGGAGAAATGTGTACAAACTCGTGAGTTCCTCCAGTTCGGATGGAATTTTTGCTCATACGACCACCGGAAATAGTGCAATCATCCATAGCATCACTGTACTCAAGGGGGAGCCAGACCTGGAGAAAATCCGGGAGCGGTATAGGACCCACGTGTGGACTTTTAGCGATCCTGTCACGGGATGCAAAAATATTTATAATAAGTTTAAATGGAGCTTAACCACGAAGCTGGGTTTCCACTGCTGGCACGATGTGAGTGGCTCCTTTGACATCAAGCAGCATGTCCGCTATTTGGATTCCATCAGGCCGAATGAGGTCTACACGGAGGATAAGCTGATGACATTGATGGGGAAGTTGATGAGCCAGGATATGTCAGGAAGGAAAAATAGGCCTCAGTGGGATCACCTTATCATTCCAAATTACAGGCTTACTCACGAGAATCCAGATAGTCGACCCGGACATTTCGTCTCCATATTCCGGGTCCATCATGCGTATGCCGATGGGGCTTCATTTGCCATATTAATGGACTCTGTGTTGGCAGACCGGCCCTTGAAGTATTGCATGGATCCTTTGAAGCCGTTTCCTGGAATGACAAAATGGAAGGAAGCATGGATTCACTTCAAAGCGCTGACTGTAGGACCCCTCGACTTTCTTCTGACTTTAAAGTCATCAATGACCGACAGCTCCCCATTAATATTGAGAAAGTACTCCCGACAAAAGTTCGTTGACTGGTCACGAACACTGGACTTGAGTCTTTTGAAGGAAATCAAAACCGCTTCAGGGACATCGCTGGGATCCATTCTGGTCACTGGAATCACAGCAAGCTTGCGAAATCTACATGAGAAAATAGCACTCGCCGAAATGAGTGGAAAGCGAAGTAAACGAGTTAGCTCTGCGACAATCCCAAGTACAATCAGTGTCGGGAATATGGTCGTGATGTTGCCTTATCCTTCAAGGGAAATGCAGAATCACTTCACAACTTTCAGCGTACCTTATCCACTGGAGGAGGAGAATTTAGTTAGAAGACTGAAGAGGAGTGACCAGATTGGGAGGAGCTATTTAGGCTCGTCCGAGCCCTGGTTTCATTTTTACATTATGAGATTCACGTCAATTTGCCCGAAGGTATTGCAAGATATCTTGATGGAGCTGCCTGCGGCCCCCATAGTATTCAGCAATATTCCTGGGATTCAGGAGCCATATCGATTGTACGATCGGGAGCTGCTGGATATTGGAGCTTGGCTACCCATGTTTAAAGCTTATGGTAAGTGGAGGACCATTTTCTCATGCATTTTTCTCCAAAGCCACTCTTCCGCAGACTGCTTCCCAAAGTAATTTCACTTTTGATCACTTAATGACCTTCTCAATTTATTTTCAGGTATGGCTATATCCACTTATAGCTACTGCAACAAACTGAGAATTTGCGTAACCTCCGACTCCAAACTGTTTGAGAATCAAGCCCAGCTCAAGTCCTTCATTCGGAGCATCGAAGATGGAATCTATAACTTGGCTAAGTATTATGGTGTTGATGAGAGAAAAAGTATGGTTGATAAGATGCCCATGAAAATCAAAAGTCATCATCAGTTTCATCACCAACAGTATCAGTTCAGTGATAAACTGAACGCTAAAAGACTGGCTGCAACCAGGTGCATAACAAAGGGCTGATAAGTTAGAAATGGAAAGAAATGGAAGATGCCTTTTTGTTAATTAATTTTTAGTATTTAATGAGGAATGATAGTTATTTTATGTATGGGACGAAAGTATTATTCTGTTATCGCATTTAAAGATTAAATATATCGATATTACTACTTTACTTCACATCGTAAAAATGTTCAATGCAAAAGTGAAAAATGGTCAGTGCTATAAAGCAATGCAATGGAATATATTTACAGTTAAAATTGAAGAGGATTAACATTTTGTTATTTATATATTATTTTAAAATGGAACATAAGTCAGTATGTAAAATGTTTGATTTTAATTTTTTGCGTAAAAGTACCTTGCCGAAGGCTTCGTCGTTTGTGGATAATTAGAAAGTATTTTCCATGTTGCTCAAAGTACCCCGCTAAATGTACTTATTGTTAATAATAATATCGTTTTTGTATTTAAATGCTACATTTTTATTGTTTGACAGTGTTGTGTTATGATAAATAAAATGTTTATTAAGTATTTTGACAATCCGGGAATTCACAGCGATAAAATTATAAATCCTTATTCCTTACCTATACATATTCATTCACCGAATCGAGAATATTTTTACAGGTACATGTACATACACACAATACAAGCATATAAAATGAGTAAAACAATCACAATCAATTATGTATAATCAAATATATATAGGTAGGTATGTAGGTATGTGTATTCAAGTTTTTTCCGTTAAAAGAAGGTACCTATTCAAATTGAAAAAAAAATCCTTCTTCGGGGATTTCCCTATAATCCTCCCAAGCCCCCATATATACCTCGGTACCTCTACATCAGCTAGCTGCGTAATCTATGTAATATGGCAGGTAAAAATGTTTTTGCATAAACGAGCCCCTTTAATTGCGCGCATTTCGAGTTTTCGGATTCTTAAAATTATTGAGTAACAAAAGGATAACATGACCTGACGCTGACCTAAAATATTTATCTCGACCTCTAAGAACTTTTTTATATCACAAAAATCAGTGTAGAACAAATGAACATCCCGGATCTGACAATTGATCCTCCTTATTATGACTACCTATTGAAATGCGCATAGCAGAATCACAAGTGGAACCAGTAAGGCGAATACCATGTAAAGATGTGTTCTTGGATGACACTCCGCCTCAGCAACGAATATGTGGTCCCAATGATCCCCAACGGTGAGTGGAGGTCGAGGGATTTTTACAACGACCTAGAAAATGCAGACCGCATAAACAATCATAAGTTCGGAGAGACCAAAGTTTCGTTATTATAAAGATCATTTTTGTGGATTTTTACCTTTTGCGATGAAGCAAATTCAAAGCCCACCCGGCATTCCTTCACATTAGTGCAATTTTCTACCGGCTCCGGCAACCGATACTCTAACTTCTCTAGCTCAAACTTGGCTCTAATAAAATTATCCCGTTTTTCATTCTCCGACCCAAAAATGAAGTAATAGTAGCCCGAGACATTGACGACATCCTCATAATATGGGAGTGCAGGGATGGCATCCACATCAGATGCCGCGAATTTCAGTGCCTTCCCGCTGGAATGAATGTCCAAACTCTCGAAGCTCCCATCCCCCTCACAATGATCATCCGGGATGATGTTGAAAGATGCCAACACACCTTCACATTTCAACATGGCTTCTTCACTACTCGAGAAACTGGATTCTGATTCTGAGTCGGATCCATCATCTAAGTTAAATGTGTCATTCAGCACTCCCGAATGGTGGCCATGCTCCTTCACCCATATGGAAGGGGAGGTTGGGGGTCGCAATGTTGTTGACGAAGTGAGATACTTCATTCGTGGATGAACATAATCCAGTTTAGGATCATCTTGGTCGTCTGGAGTTTCGTCTTCGAATGCCCCATTCTCACCAGACTCCGTTTTCCTTCGAACTTCCGCCTGTCTTCGAGTCCTTCGAATTGTTCCAGTCTCCACTGAATTCACCAATAAGGCTAAGGGCAGTGCACTGCTGGAACCGTTGATTGTTTCAGTTGTATTTTTACCGAATATTTCCAAAACTAATCTTTCTCCACTTTCCCCTCCAGTTCCATTGGTTTGAGGTGATATGGATATGTGTGAAGCTGGATCTGACTGTTTCTTTTCATGAGCTTCCAATAATGACCTTAATATTTCATGAGAGGACTTCGCCAAAAGATCTGTATTATTTAAAGCGTCTGGCTTCTGCCCTTCCGTTTGATGATCATGTCCTTTTTGTTGATCGATGAGGAGCCAATTGGTCAAAATTTCTTTGAGCCTCCCATGGTTTTTCGGGTTGGATTTAATGTGCTGACGAATTCTAGTTAAGATGATGGACATCTCTTCCTGGGAATAGGATTTGTGGGGTCTCTGATTCATGATTTCGTTGTTTAGGAGCTCGATTGAGTTGGAACTGGAAATCTGGTCAGAATCTCCGGCGCTGTCGGCTTCACCGATGTAAGCACAGTGCTCAAGGTGATTTTCTCCTTGGACTACTAGGAGGGTTCCACCCTTCCATCTGAAAATGTAGATTAGCAAATCAACGGAGTTATTAAAGTGCTGGAAATTTTC
>JAQGAG010001394.1:0-10222 GCA_034696835.1 Lepidocyrtus lignorum | reverse complement strand
TGACTGACTGACTGATTTTCCTCACTTGTACCGAGCGGTAGCTAATATGGGTACTTTGAGATTCCTCTTGCCATTATGAACAAAGCCAGGTGGTTCAGCTTTAATTCTGATATAATCCATTAATTGATGTATCTCATATACCTAGCTACTACATATACAGGCATGTGAAATGCAAAGGTAGTAAATTACAGTTTTTTTCTGTTTAACCTGGAACGTGATTTTCCAACGTAATCATCCGCTAATGATGACTTAATCCCAAAGCAATGCGATTGGCAATCATCACCAGCAATTACTTAGATTATTACTGCTGATTCACCGAGCACTTAAAACGAGAAAGAGACATAATTTGGGTAGTAGTAATCTCATCAATAAAAAACTATGAAGCAAAACGAGCTCATTCAAATGGACTAAAAAGTATAGCAAAAATCTGACTGGTGGACATATCTGAATTTTCTGGACTCATTAAACAAGCTATAAAATACAAAGATAATTTATTTAAATCAAATCAGTCAAACTTGTTGCTTTATTGATCGGTAAAAACAATTGAGTGAAGTCATCTCAAACTATTTAGATATTATTATGCATGTTTTGATGTGCAATTTAGCATGGAAAAACCATTGCTAATTTGCCTAAATGAGCGAGAAACTTATTCTTTTACAAGTACTTTAGAAGATAATAATCAAATCAATAATGTTAAACGTATAAAAAATTATGTGAATTGGATGCTAATGAAGATGAAACAAATTCTTGTCACACGACGACTAGCGACTCCCCATCCACTTTATAATTCAAGTCATTTCATTGTTTTCGTAAAATCGCAGCACTCAATTGTTTAATACCACAGGAGATATAGGTAGGGTATTATCATTTTGACTGTGCAAACTGTCAAGATTCCCCAAAAGTATTTCTTCCCATCCACCATAAATTTTCTCCCTCAGCCTCGTAATTATTATGTGAATTAAATTGCTGATGTCTCGATTTCTTGGCTCCAGTTCAAACACATCAACAACAAAGTTTTGCAAGTTACTCTCAAGTTACGAGTGTGTAGGCTATAATACCAGCGTAAATCAAATTTAAGCAAACAAACCAGATTAACTTCACCCTATCAATGAAGTCGTGAGTGTTTTGAATTTAGATTTTCAGATTTAGGGTTGGATTAGCTATGTGAGATTTTAAACGTGCCTACTTATTCGGCTAATATACCTACCTATGTACGGGATCGGGATGATGCTGCCGGTTTCATGAATGTGTAATTTGATTCTACACAAACACATCTCATCTCATATCATGCTCATCATCACCAGAGTGTGTAAATTCATCCTATGCTTTAGGGCAATAATCCGATCCAACATCCAACAAAAATCTTCCTAGGGGTAGCGAGTATAGCGGTATGGTAGCTGGATGGGGCAGTTACCATTACGAATGCTTCAAGCCGGGAGGTAAAAAATGATTAAATTGTTGTTGGGTTTGCTCTTGTAACAATCTCGAATGGCAAGGAAGGGCAAGTGCATGCATTGCATATTTACATCGGTAGTACAGTGGTATGACTAACTGCAAAACTAACAGCAACAATGCAATGTAGATGGGATTTTGTACTTTTTTAAAGAAAAAAACGAAACTTGATCATCCCATGTCCCATCATCATCTTCATTACTCATGGTATGGTATGATCAGAAGAGCTTTTTCTCATGATGGTTGGGATCTACGAATCCACCCACCTAATTGAACTCACAATTATATTTTAAGATTATTTTGGAACAATATAAGTCCAAGTATGAATAAGGAGGGTGAAAGTCAAGTTAAATGACATTAAACAATACGTTATGCAACTAACTATGTATTACAGTCTTCACAGGTTGACGGACGTAACAATTCAAAAGAGTGAATTTGACAATGACTGTAATTTCTTCTAAGCTTTTACGATATCCAGCTTCTGGTTATGCTTCCTGTTTCCATAATCAGTAGGTAGGTAGAGTTGCTACTTTCAACTTTTATGACACATGGTCATTTTACAAGGTTGTTGATTTTTAGGGGAAATTATGTGGATTTTGTTGATGGGGAATGAGTGTGCAGCATGCGATACTTTAATCATCCACATGACATTGTGGGATTATATTTTTTCAAAAAAATAATGATTGTGTAAGCTTATTATGAAAAACAATGCGCGCATTACAATTTCCTTCAAATTTGTTGAAACTAACTAATCCTTGTGACTGGCCATGGGTCATGGGTAGTATAAGGATTATTAAATGTTTCCCATAAATAATTTTGTAATAAACTTATGTTCTTCTCCGTGTCTACTTTACTCTCAAGTTTCATCAGACAAATTATCCAGGGGCAAAATAAATATTAAGGAAGCATGGAAAGTCTCTTCTCATGCGATGTCAGGTGATGCGATAATTTTGAGGTGGACTGACGATGAGCCATTACGGAATATGAAATTCTCATGTTTGCATTGTATTTTTTCTTGATTTCGGGCCAAAACGTCTACCGCAAGTTTGTCTTTCTAATTGTTTATTTACTAGAGTTAAAATGAGCAAGTTTAAAGGGAAGTGAGGCTGTCATTTTCCTTCTTATTGTCAGAAGTAAAAGTTTAACATTTTAAAGGTATTGTATCACGAAACTTTAATGTTTACCCATAAAAGTTCAGACGTCCTATTATAATACTGTAAATGTGAAGACATGTTATTTTTTTTAAAATTAACTTTTACTTTATCATCCTTCCTAGTCCACACCCCATTTTTCGAATGTCGCATTGTACCAATAATCAAAACTTCTACATCGCTGCAGGATGATCTAGTGTTCTTAAAGAATTAATTTCAAAATATAAAAAAAAACACCGGCGTTGATGCAAAATTACACACAATTTTTATCCTTAATCCTGACACTGAAATAAACTATCAAGTATACCCATCCTACAAAAAAGTTTCCGAAATTGCAATTTGACATCGATTTCGTTTCCAAACTGAACTCCCACCTTGTATTTCGAAAAGTTGGAAAATTAAAAGTGAAAATATCTCTTGGAGTCCAGTTCATAGTAATTTCATTTCATCTTGCATAATAGATCGTATTGCTTTAAGTTTCACGTATTTCCCCACATATTTATATCACCTTTATCGGTAACAAATTCCTTCAACAAAATGTTTTAAAAAAATTACAATCACCAACGTAGAATCCTCTTGATTAACTCATTTTGATCAGAACGTCCCCTCCGGCTATTGGACAGGGAATGATGGGAAAGAATTAGGGCTGCAATTTTCAAACTAGTTTTTAAGCGCTATAAGCCAGCTATAAAAACAGGTGGATTAAAAAAATGTTCACAGGATATTCATATTTCCATCAACCTTTCTATACCTATGAATCATCCCAGAGCTAGAGATAGATGGATCCTGTCAGACAAAGCTAATGATACTGAACTAGAGCGATTACCTCATGTTCGCGGTGGTCAAATTTTTGTCATTTTTCCTATCGGCAGTTGATTGATGGGCAAAATAAATCAGATATTTAGCTCACTAAATTCAATATTTTTGATTGCACTCCATTTTATTTTCCTACGCCTTGAGTGAAAACCCATTACATATTTAAAGACCAATTAAATCCATTTTCAACATAATTTTTATAGCCATGATTCCCATATCCCCAAAAAAGCCTTAAACAAGCCCCATGTTTTATTCATCATATGAAACAAAAAAAGTGTAAAGTTGAGAGTGAGGGGGAAAAACGCTTGTTTTTACTATTGTTGATTCCCCACCTAAGTTATTATAGGATTATATGCGTATACTTACACTAAAGCAACAAAAATACTGAGAGATGGTTGTATTTTCTATATCTCCCCTCAAAATCTCTCGAAGATCCTTTTCCTCCAAAACAATATTTCATCTCGAGAATTCATTTCTATTCCTCTCACATTAGGACTCTTGATATGGAGAAACAGAGGGAAAAAATTTACCGGTGAAACAGCAGGAGAAAACTAAATTTGTCTTGTCCGTTCATTTTTTCCCCGTTGACTCTTGATATGTTTGGTATATAGAAAGGGAAACTAAACTACAGGAAAAATTTAATATTGGATGGGGTACATATTTTTTCCCTAATACAAGTTACGACTCTGTCTTCCAACCCTCTTGATCAATTTAAGGGTGAATTTGAAATTCTGAAAACAACGTGAGTTACCATATTTTACACTTTGAAGACGACTGGGACTTCCAAAAAACAAAAATGTAACCCTCTCGCGTATACGGTTTTTCTCGAACACACACCTTTTTGATCTCGTACACAAATTATATGGAGGATATGACTCGTGTTGTTTTCTGCTCTTTTACTTTTCAAGAAATGAGTAAATTCCCTTGTGAGACTTGTCATAGGAGAGGAAATAAGACGTTTGGAACGAGCGAGTTAAGGAAAATATAGCTGACTCCGCTTATTTTTAGGTTGGTTAAGCCCCTTCATGTTTGTAATTTTAACTTTAAAACTAGTCCGTGTTAAAAGTTGAAGAGGTGAGAGCCTAAGCCTAAACCTTTCATAAGCATAAGAGGACCAGTCATTCCGTCAAAAGTGTATGACTTGTTTCTCAACAAACCCCCGGAAAATAATTTTGACATGGCTTGGGCTTCACCTCATTCATATTCCATGATACGTTCCCTCTCGTCTAGTATTTCATGGATCGTGAATTTGATATGAAATTAAGAAATAAAACATCAAAACATATGTATTCCATGAGCACTTTGATAATTGCTCCTGGTATAAAATTACCCATTCAAGTAGTTAAATATTTTATGATGGAGCTTATTATACAAAACGCATTATAAAGTTCAAGCCCCAAAGTGAGAGATAAGATGTTTAATCGAGATAAAGTCAAACTAAAAAGTTAGCATAAAGAGTAATAGTCAACCCAAACTGTATACATTATAGTGGATTGGATAATACCGTCATCTATCAACTGGGCATACGTGAAAATACCGGAATTTGTTGATTTCCCCATTTTACTTTTTGACAATCAAATTATATCCTCGCATGAGAATGCGAGATCAGTTCGCAGAATTATTATGGGTTGAAGTATATGCGTGATTGGATCATGGTTAGAAAAGGAGAAACGAGAGAAGCCCTGAGCCATGAGCCAATCCTTCATTTACTTCAATTACGATTTCGACTTAAAAAGGAAGAAACGGCTGGTGTGGCTGTGGCACTTCACGTGCTATATCCGTAAATGCTATGCTTTGCTCCAGGTTCTAATTCTATTACAGCAATAACAATGTAGGAACCCTTATGGCATGGCATGAATGACTAAATTTTAACCTGACTATTCCAATTTAGGGAAAATGGATTTGCATGATTTCATCATCATCATCATATCATGGCGTTTTGTCGAGAAGGATGGATTTGTTTTCAGGAGTAAGTGGGTGCTGAAATGAATATTCATGTTTGGTTTAGTCGATCCTTAACCTCAGCATAGGAATAATAATATTTACCGAAGGCGAGTTTACAATGAACACGATTCATATTCCATTTAGGTATGAATAGACAGAAAAATAGTGCCTGATTAAGGAAAACCTCTTGTTCCATTTTGCACTTTAAATATTTTCCGTGTTTGTTTGTTTTCTCTGGTGGTGCATTGTATGTAAATATACCCACGCCCTCCTAAATATATAATTCCATATCCTGTCATTTTAATTAGGTATGTTATGAAGGAAGCACAAGGGCCACTTT
The DNA here is from genome assembly GCA_034696835.1 of Lepidocyrtus lignorum. Classification (NCBI taxonomy): domain Eukaryota; kingdom Metazoa; phylum Arthropoda; class Collembola; order Entomobryomorpha; family Entomobryidae; genus Lepidocyrtus; species Lepidocyrtus lignorum. Next base: position 4,519 of record JAQGAG010001394.1, on the reverse strand, counting down.
TGGTAACGCAAAATCCCAATTGCATTCAATTAATGGGGGACAGCCACAGCACACAATATAATATGGTACATATCACAACGGATTTTTCTTCAACTGGGTAGTTTCTACGCAATGGTCAGTAATGCGTCGGTCAACTGAGACGGGCTATTTAGTAAGATGATGTATGGGACTAGACTAGAGCCAGTGCCACCACAAAAAGGAAAAGTAATGACAATGATTGGGGCCCAGTGTTAATAAATACGTTAAAATAGAAAGTTTGACCGTGATGATGATGATGATCAGCACGAAATTGTTCTTATTTATTTGTCCTAATATCCCAGTCCAATTTTCGGAATCCATTTACAAATAAGCACTGCTTGTTTTCAGGATACTTCGAAAATAGCAATGCAAAAAGTTGTAATAATTTTCTCAATTAATTTTTCAAATTGGGCGAGGTTTGTTTTGGATCACTTTATTTCATGCTACCAACATACAACTAAATTAGAATTACGCAGAAGTTTTTTTGCTTGAGTAAATTGTGATTTTAATTTACCTACGTACTTGTAAAGTTCTGTGTAGCTAGTTAGGAAAAACAAGAGATATGCGGAAAATAGTTTTCACTTCCATTCAAAAGTTATTCCAGAACAGGGGCTTTGGAGAGGATTGCATTGAGTTGGATAGGTTATTAACTGGAGAAATAAGCACGATATAATATTCCTCAAAACAACTTCCCCATGTCCAACTTGTTATTAAGCAAATAAGCTTTGAAATCGTTGAGTATGTGGTTTTATATCTCCCATCTTGAGCCACAGCTCATGTGTGCTCTCATTCCCTTATGAAAGGGAAACCTAAACAAAATATGCATAACAAACAAACATCAACCCCAGCCATATGTATATGAAAAAATATGAGAGCCCTAGTCAGGTATTGTATGTCACTCAAGAAAAGGAGCTCAAACTCCACTCCTCCGTTATCAAAACATAATTCATCAACTTCCGACTCCAATCAAACTAAGAAAGGTAGTAATTTTCGGGAAAAGGCATGTACCAGTTGTTTTCCTTGAATAGGCTGTATTAGAATCGGTCTTAGCAATGGAGTGCCAGAAATACGTAAGGATTTTGATGAAAGTAGAAGGCTGATTGCTATTGCTCTAGAATATAGTTAAATATGCAAGAGAAAATGTAATCCGAACTTGCAGATATTTTTACCAAAAGGTAAGAAACATACAGGTATATTGTACATTTTTTTTATATAAAAGCAATTTCAATTTCATACATGTTTAGTAAAAACAAAACGGTGGCTGTCTTAGTAAATAACTGGAGTTTGGCAGGAGTTCTGTTGGGCTGAAGGATTGGAGGATAATAATGGCAGTTCATTTCTCGAGTTGAGCTTGGAGTTTGGAGTCTCTTGTTTTGCACAACAAAAGCCTCCCCCAATTTCCAACCTAATCTAAAGCTGCACTCCTCAAAAGAAACGTGATACTTGAGTTTTTGGGTTGTTTATTCCCATACGCCGGTTTTTATTTAATTGGTGGTAGAAACGCTATTGAAAAAAGTGTGTCGCTCGTTTTATGGTAATTTTTATTTAGTTGCGTAACATACATAAAATGGGTATATAAAACGGGGAAAAAACAATAAACGTAATATGGGCACCCTATAATGGGCTGAGGGTAAACTTGACGGAAATTAAATTCATAATTACACATGTGACCACAATATATTTCTCTAGAAAATTACTGGAAAGAACAAACAAGTCTGGTGTATGGCTAGTTTGCTACGGGAAGTTTTTTATTTTTTTTGTTTGCATTTGTGTGTGGGGTCATTGATTGCAATTAAGCAAACAATTATTAATGAAACTGGATAATATAGCTTGTCAAGCACACACACGGTTCCTTATCAACAAACAAACATGACAAGACCAGTCCCTCCATTGTCGCTGCCGTTTTATTTTACTAAAAGAACCATGAGCCATGAATCGTGGAATGGAGGGTCTTCTGAATTATGCACAGACAAAGCTTTTGATAAACAGATTAGATAAGCTGGAACAAGACAAGTCTCTCAAAATGATTTTATTTTTTCTCTGAGGAAAAAAAACGCAAGTTTGTTGTACGTTTAGATATCACTAGGAAAAGTAAGACTTGTAATTTGATATCATTCAAGAGTTTTGTCAACCGTACCATGGAAAAAGAAAAGCGAAGGAGGGGAGAGAGGGATGGATATAGTTACTCCTGTGAGAAAATATATATACCTACCTATATTACAAAAAGGGACAGTGACTTTTTTTGTGGTAAAAACCTGCACAATGTCCGTTTAGTAAATATTACGTAAGTGGTGAAACAGAAGTTAGAGAGCCCCGCATACGTAACACAATATCCTTCACAAACGTAAACATCGAAATAAGATAAGAACCTTTACTGTGTCCATCTGCATAATAGGAGAAATAAGCGGTGCGATGCCACAAGGACAATTACATAAATCGATGACTGCGTATTTTCCAGAGTCGATCTATGTCACTTTTCTTAAACGTCTGCTAAATGTCCGAGGGAAAACCACTTTTATCAATTTCCTTAATTGACTTCCGTGTCATTGTCGAGTATTTACAGGTTAACGTTCGCAGAAGCCAGACTAAAGGATTTTGTCATTGTCAAATGGTTTGTTTTGAAAATGCTTTAGTCCATTTTATGCAAGTACAATTTTTAATTGACTCGTCTACTTTCTCTGGCTTCAAGACCAACCTCACGGGCTTGTTTATGGGAATTATAGTAAACAAAAAGGATAACGATTAATTGAGCTGGAATTCCTCGTAACAAATCAATATCTTATCAGAACTTATCATACAGACAAGTGAAAAAACTCTAACAGCTTTATCCCCAATGAAATATCTTCATCCATCGAAAGCCCGAGAGCAACATTGATGACTAGAGAATTTGAGTGATGTGTCGTGATGCGTAGGGCCAAGACATCGAGTTTTCCTTCCTACCAAACCTGAATACTTTTTTGGCTTTATGTCAAACCCCAAAAAGGATAAAAGAAGTGAAAAGGAGCTTAGCAAGGATCCATATGGCGTGCTAGGGAATATCTGACAGAATCTTTGACGTTAAACGTGACAGTACCATATACATAGATGTTTATAAGCCTTATTCAATCCAATCTAATGTAATATATTGTTATTATTATGTATTGGGCAAATGGATTTGGATATGATTTACCCCTTGTCTAGATTTCCTTTCTGGACAGTCCAGACAGTTCCCCGTAAGCAGGAGACGGAAGGCACACGATTACGATACACAACTAAATTATACCCTCTTTCTTCCCTCCAACTAAAATATAATATGGCAATACTCACAATAAGGATTATTCGCAATGCATCATCATCGGATAGGAAAAAATATCCGAGGAATTGAAAGCACGTTGCATTGGGCAGATTGATGACTAATTGCATCATTTATCCAATCTGACAGGACAGCAGGGTCATGACGTTATTTTGTAAGCGGATGCCAAGCATCTATAATGCCAAAAGAATTGATGTGATGTGATCTGACGTAGCCTCCTTAGCCTTAACCTTACCCCTCAAAATCTTCATTGAATTGAGGAAAAACGGAAAAACCTCAAAACCCAAAAAACCGTTGTTGCATTAACGATGAAATACTTATGCTGTGGTAGAGCCACCAAGCTAACCAAACAACCCCCTGCTGAAAGTGGCAAGCATCAGCATCATGAGCAATACATAATATTGAGCGAGCGATATTAGAAAAAGGGAGATTTCTCAGATTCTTCCATCTCATGCTTTTAATGGATGAAGATGCACTCGACTGTTGTGTTGCACGAGGGGAATAAGAGAAAAATTTCGGGATTCTTGACGGCATCCGAGTGTGGTGGTGGTTGCAGTCTTGTAAAATGGATAGAATCATTATTAACTTGCGACCTTTAGGTGAAACGCAAGTTTATAAAAACGTGCGGGCAGTCTGTCTGTCTGTCCGGAAGCACGATAGCGTCCGCAATTTTGAGATTTTTTTAATTTTCTTTTTGTCAATGGTAATTTTTTCAAAAGTTAGGAATCAAGTTCGTTAACCAGCACAACCGGTTTATACTGACTCCAGAACAAAGCCAAAAAGTGACCCAACCCGGTCTAAATTTTAAAGCAAAATACTGATTTGTTGAGAATTAAAAGAAAATCACAAGTACGATTGTCAAACATCTTGGTCCAACTTTTCGTTGTCATAACAACCAAACATATGGACTATTTATCACAAATCTCAGTTTGCCCACATATTGGGTTTCTATGGTAGCACGGCGCTTTCATTGCATAAAATTGTAATTTTGTAAAATGTTTAGGACCTTCGTGTTTCCCTTTTTGGACATATTGCTACATTATGAGAGGGTAGTGACCCCAAACCATAGCCTTGTTGCATGAAGGGTGACTTTAGCAATCTTTTTTCAGGTATCACTGGTAAAACATATTTTACGTTTGGTTGTACTATTCTTTTAAAATTAATGACAATCGAAAATTTGGTTAATTCCGCATCATTTTTTGTTTTGTA
>JAQGAG010001393.1:0-10226 GCA_034696835.1 Lepidocyrtus lignorum | reverse complement strand
ATTTATTTTTACTTATTTTTGACATTTTGATGTTTCGTAGGAATACATGAGCAGACTCTACCGTGTTCATGGAAAAGGTTCTTCTATTCAGTTGGAACCGGTCCCTGTTGATTGGAAGTTTTTGGATCCCAGATTTGTTTTCATTCTCGATGACGGGCTGAAGATTTATGTGTGGATGGGGAAAAAGTCTAAGAGCACACTACGACCAAAAGCCAGGTTGGGCAGCTAATACATGTTATATGGTCCAGTCTGGAAGACAAATTTCATATTACGTTAGAAAACTTTATAACTCTATATTTTATTTTGTGCTTTATAAGGTTGATGGCAGAGAAAGTCAACAAGGAGGAACGGAAAAATATGGGCGAAATCTTTGTGTTTAGTGAAGGACAAGAAGTTGGGGATTTCTGGATTATTTTGGGAGCTTCTGAGACTGGGGAAAGACCGTCTGAACCATTAGCGGTAATTGTTTTTAGAATTATTCATACCATAGACATTGCGGGATACATGGATGGAAAATTATCTGCATATGGTACAGAATATCCATTATCCAGTGCTCTCAACTTAGCTTCGGCGGAAGCTAAAGATTCATAAGGTTGTTGGGTTGGTGGCTTTGGGTTGAAATTCCATCGAGGTCGCCTAAAATAATTGTATACATCCCGTTGTGCCGCCTGTTTCATTCTGAGGGATCTCCTACGGGCCTTCTCCAAAACGTAGTTACAGGGTGGAGGAAGATAGCTAATTTGTTGCTGAGATAGCATTGGATGGCTTTCAATGTAGTTGTGAAGGTTAATATGACGTCTGTGCACACTCAGGTCCTTCCCATAAAGTGGTTTTCTGGGCTTAATAGAATGCTCCTGGGGTGGTTCAACAAAGTGGGGATACTCAGGACAATATTTAACAAAGGGGGTGCAGCCTTTCCACGGTGGTCTTTGCCTAACTTTTTGCGCTCCGGCAACCTGCGGTTCCATAGACATCTCGGAGCTAGTCATTCGCGCTCTAACTTTTTCCTTGTATTGACAATTACACAACGAATTTTTGTCTTTTTCTAAGAATTTTCCTTTTGAGCTGCTACAGTCTTGTTGATAGTCATCACCTCCGGCTCTTTCATAGTCAGCTGTCTCGTTTGGTCGATTTCCATTTTTGGACTCCAAGTTCCTGCTCTCTGAATTTTTCTCGGTGAAGCAGGAGCGAAGTTTGTTGGGGGCACACGATGAGGCTTCTGCAGCGAGTGGACGAACACCCGCATTCACTGTTGCAATAAAAGAGACATCCTCCATGAGCTCGTCATCATAATTATAAGAATGGTCAGCGTCTACTAGTGGCGGAATATTCTGGGAGCAGACAACACATATGTTTGGTGATGATCTTTGGCGTTCCTTTGTTGGGTACAACGAACGCTCCACACATTTCTTATTTTGGAGTGACCTTTGCTTCCAGTTACAACCATAAGCAGCCGCTCCAACCAGTGAAGCTTCATTCGTGGTGGTGACGTTAATGTTTTCAGTCTGGCAATCGAAATAATTGAATCTTGCGTTGGGCAAAGTTTCTAGATCAATTTCATAATGGGGCTTGTAATCATAAACTTGTTTGTTGTTCACGGTGGCTGAGACTTCCTCTGTAATTTCCACATTGCCCTTGATGCTCTCTTCTCCATGTTCTAACCCAGTTGCCCCTTGAGTTGTAAAACTGGGCTTGTCTCCACCAGCATCGATTTGATCAGCATTGAGAAGCTCACACGAGGTGACGGAGGTACACTGTTCTTTAGTTGCTTTGATACTGGGCACGGCAGGCACGGACTGTTTTTTTCCTTGGCCACTATTGGATGAAGCCGAGGTGGAAGTTAATGTAGTGTGGGATTGCTTTGATGATTCACTAGTACTACGCGATTTCATGTTGATTTGAATTTGGAATGAGTCACTGTAATGCGTACAATTTTGTAGGTTATTTTTCAACTTGTAATTTTTATTGTTTTCTGAATCCAATTGGATACTAACTAATTAGTTAAAGGTATGTTGCAGGTAAATGTTACAGATTACAGACGAATAGACTTAAGTTCGTATATCTAATCTAAATACAAAATATTTTAAAATTTAGAGTATTCATATTTTTCCAGAATGATTCACAAATTTTGACATTAAGCATAATATTTTGTAAGTTGGGAATGTAGTTATGGAGCTGTTGTATAAGTTAGCAAATTGAGTTATCCTTGGGCTGTGTTTGTGGTCCACCTAGACATCGACTGGAGACCCCTCCACATGGATCGGTTTCCACCATGATGCATCCATTGTCCGACATCCTCGTCACTTCACAGCACCCTTGATCCGTCCTCAAATAGCAGTTCCCACTCCGGCCACAGTTGTATGACACCTTGGAGCCACAGTAATTCTCAGCTCGTGGGATCTCCAGACTATAACCTCCCTCAGATTCTACCTTGGAGTCGTAGCAGGTTTCCTCTTCTTCGCAATCATTGTTTGGAATGGGCATAATACATTCTTCCTCTTCGCATTCCTCCTCTCGGCATTCACCTCCTTGCTGCTTGGAAGCCTTCATTTGCCTTATCCATTGCTTTAATGTCATCTTAGGTTGCTTGCAGCAGGCCCAAGATGGAGGTCGGATGGTGCGCCGTCTACAGCGCTGAGTATCAACGGGGCCACCGGAAGAGTAGTTGTCTTCGCATTCATTCGGGGGCCAGCAACCAGTGTTAGGACTTGCAAAGCAGGGCAACCTGTTCCCATTGTTGTAACCGGGTGCCGCAGGTCTTCCATAACCTCCACAGGATTTGTCCTTGGGAATGGAGTCGTACATATGGCATGTGAGGTCTAAGTGACTTTGGTACTTCGGATCAGGATTGTAGAGACGACTCCGGTAGCTGTAGTCAGAATAGTTTGGGCCGCAAGGGCAGTAGGCACTTGAGTCGACTAGTAGGGTTCGGACCGTGTATCTATTGAAAACGTTCGCGCGATTTCGGGTGCTCCAGTTGGTACACATTCTGAAGTGGTTTAAGAAGTTCAAAAGTTCTTATAAACTTAAGATAGACTAGAATTTGAAGGAAAATGCAAAAGACCAGACTCGAATAAGGTTCAGGGTGATGGTGACGTTTGAATTGAAGAAAGTTTAAGCGGAATAGAAGAATTTGAAAACGTTGGAAAAAAATTATTGCCAGCAAAATTGCTCTGAAATTAGAAGAGTGCAGATGTTTCGCGGAGCAACAATAAAATACTGATGGCCTATTTTTATGTTGCAGGAATATGTCCCTGAAGACTTTGAGCCTGTGACTCCTCGGCTATACCAAGTTGGTCTTGGTATGGGTTATTTGGAATTACCTCAAGTGGAAATTCCTCATAATAAGCTGACCCCTGATCTACTCAATACCAGAAATGTGTACTTGCTAGACTGCTTAACAGATTTGTTCGTATGGTGAGCCCTTGGTGCTTAAAAATATTTTATGTCCATTGCAACATGACGGTTTATTTGATTTGCAATTGAAATGAATATGGCTTTCAGGATTGGCAAAAAGTCAACCAGATTGGTTCGTGCGGCATCCCTGAAACTTTCCCAAGAATTGTTCCAAATGATACAGAGACCTGTAGGCTACTCGATTGTGACTCGTGTCCAAGAAGGAAGTGAAAATCAAGTCTTCAAGTCAAAGTTCTCTAACTGGGGAGACGTCATTGCAGTGGACTTTACTCGTACCGCTGAGTCCGTACAGAGGACAGGTGCTGATCTTAGTAAATGGGCCGAGAAACAAGAGACAAAAGCAGACTTATCTGCATTATTCGCTCCCCGCCAACCCTCCGTAAGTGAAGTAGAAGCTCAGCAGTTGATGGAGGAATGGAATGAAGATCTGGAGGCGATGGAAGCTTTTGTCTTGGAAGGAAAGAAATTCGTCCGGTTGCCGGAGAACGAGTTAGGTCTATTTTATACCCAAGACTGCTACGTATTCCTGTGTCGATATTGGATCCCCGTAGAGCCTCCAGAAGGAGAAGATAAAGAGGGAGTGGAGGAGGATGAAGCAATTGAAGAGGATTTCTCATGCGTGGTGTACTTTTGGCAAGGGAGGGATGCTGGAAACATGGGATGGCTTACGTTCACATTCAGCTTGCAGAAAAAATTTGAGAGCTTGTTTGGGGACAAGCTAGAAGTTGTGAGGACGCATCAGCAACAAGAAAGTTTCAAGTTTTTGAGTCATTTCAAGAGGAAAATGGTGATTAGGAATGGAAAAAGGAATACACCAGGTCAAGAGGTGGAATTTTATCATTTGAGGTCGAATGGATTCTCAAGTTTGTGCACTAGAACTATTCAGCTTCAACCAGAAGGAACTCATCTTAACTCTGCATTCTGGTAAACACAAAAAAAGTCTTTCAAATAGTGAAGCCACTTGTCCTAACTTATAATGGTGTAATTAACAATATTGCTTTATTGTAATTATTTCTTAGCTACATTTTAAAAGTAGCATTCGATAAAGAGGACACCAGTGGGATTGTTTACGTTTGGATTGGACACAAATCAAGGGAAGACGAAGGTCGGCTGGCGGAAGACATTGCAACTACATATTTTAATCCCGTAAGTTAATCACATGAACAAGTATTGTTTATTACTAGGTATATTATTATTAGTTAATTAATGCCAAGTTGCCATCATATATTATGCTGTCTAATTAAACTGTTGCTTTTACTGATACAGGAAAAGTTCAGCCTACAAATCTTGAACGAAGGAGAAGAACCAGAAAACTTTTTCTGGGTAGCTCTCGGTGGTCGAAAGGAAGATTACGATAAGGACTCTGACTTCATGAACTACACACGTCTTTTCCGCTGCTCCAACGAGAAGGGCTACTTCATTATTTCAGAAAAATGCAGCGATTTCTGCCAGGATGACCTAGCAGATGACGACATTATGGTGTTAGACAATGGAGAGCAAGTGTTCCTGTGGCTGGGCTCAAAGTCTTCCGAAGTCGAAGTGAAGTTGGCCTACAAAAGTGCTCAAGTATACATTCAACATTTGAGGGCGAAACAACCGGAAAGGGTGAGGAAGCTCTATGCGAGCATTAAGGGGAGGGAGAGCAGAAAGTTTACAAAGTGCTTTCACGGCTGGGCTCATCATAAGAAACCGCCCGAGTAAATCAAAATCCGTCATTCGAAATCGGAAAAATTGAGTTTTACATCTATTTGTACTTTTCTCTAAACTTTTTAACAGTATTCCTAATCCGTAGACTATGATTATTATTTAATACAATACTATTTATTAACTTATTTATTTAAATTTACGTAACCACTTAGGTACATTAATGCTAAGAAATTGCAAATAAGAAATATTGTCAACCACTTAAATTAATATACGGATTAACTGATTTAATTATCATCCCATCCCATTATTCTAATTGTATAATTTACTCCTATGAATTATTAGTTGGTGAATTTGTACCCGTTTCTTGTTTTTACTAATGTTAATAAAAATGGCATTAAAACTTAATTAAGGATCTGTTACACCTCCAAAGCTTTCGTTATTTTTAGTATTGCGTTGTCGCTATTTAGCATCCACATCACTGTAATGTTCTTTATGACTATCTCTCACTCTTCAATCATTCACTCATCCTCCAGTCTCGGTTTAATCGTCCCTCGAGTTATACAAGTTGTGGACCACCCGTAGATATTCATTCTCCTGTTCTTCGAATGAGACAAACTCACTGAGCTGCCTTGGTTGTTTAATGGATTTTGAGAAGACGGCTCGACGAGAGTTTTGATTACAGCAAGGACTAGGCTCGTCATTTCCAGCGACACATACGCAGCGTTGGACGTTAGAATTGATGGTTTTGGCATTGGCTGATTTATGTTCGGTGCTTTGTTCAGACTCCTGAGAGCAGCAACCGCAACCCTTCACATTTAAATTATCATCCTTCTCTACATTTAATACTTTGATACAAGAATCCTTCCGCTTACTCCCGATTGCATTGTAGCCGTAGCCTGTACTGGTCGGCTTCGGAGGTTTGATTATGAGAGGTATGGGCTGAACATGACACTTGGAACAGGCTGATGATCTAGATTTCCACCGACATTTGTTTGAAACCAGTCTTTCCGGACGGTCGAATATGGGCGGGGATATTTTAACTAGGTTGCATGCAACATCTGGCAGTTTGGAAATGTCAACTATGAAGGGAGTTTTACTTTGTAGATATTTTTCATTCTCCTCCGTATTTCCTTGAAAAGGGGGACCAAACGCCGACGTGTTCTCCTTTTGAAACGGATATTCGGTCTGAGCGTAGTCTTGCTTGACCTCCAGTTTTGAGTAAAAGGTTCTGCCCTCAACCTGACATTCGTTCGATGTGTCTGACTCCCCTGAATAATTTCCTGCAGTATTAAAAACAGATCTCGATGGGTACTCTGTGTAACTTTCGCTGGATGAGTAAGGTACAGAAGAATGACTGGGATAATATTTATCAATTACTGGTTCGTCGTTGCTTGACACAGAGGGGTGAATTGACTGATAAGCAGGATCTCTGATCTTAACCATTTCCGGTTCCGCCTTCAAATTTGTTTCAACTTCATTAGATGGGATATTGTTCTTTCCATTGTTGTATTTACTCACTTCTTGGCTTGCTTGGGAGCCTCCTATGGGCGCCTCCAACGGTGATAAGTTAGAAGTCGTCGAATGATCTGACATATCTTTGCCATTCTTTATTGCCGACCCGGTTTGAACAGCCATGGCAAGAAAATTTTTATTCTTATCCGTGTCGGTTGTAACCTCTTTTGAATTGGATTTTCTCTCAGTGATCTTAAACTTGCATCGTACTGAATTTTTCAGTTTTCGTATGGGGAACCCCTCCATGTTGCAAATTTTTGCAAATGTACAAAGAATTTAGGCCGGGTATTAGAAAGAGCAAGTTATTTTATTCATTTTCTTCAGGGCAAAAATAATTTAACTCGCTTCAGAAATTTTACTTCTCATTTCTTGCCTATATAGAAGTACGAAGTAGTTATGGATTTATATGGAAGGATATTATAAAAATCTAGCCTCAATTTGAGACTCAAAAACAGGTTATGATAGACCAGACCTTCCGGTAGTTCCGTAAGAGTGTCTTTGTAGGAGGCTTCGTGTTCTTGCTGCTATTCTCCTCAGGTGTAAAAAAATCAGAGATCCTGTACTATGCAAACTCTCAGATGAATTTTCGATTTTTGTAACGATGTCTTTTGGGAATGATGAAGTTGCACCGAGGCATTTTATGCTTTAGAAGTGTCGTTTTTTATTACTCTGTACTAAACAGGTATTCTAACATGGCCCCATTGTGAAAACTATTCACTACAAAATCAACTTTAATGGTCAAGACTCAGTTTTCTTAAATGCGTTGGTACAGATGTTTAATATGGATACATATTAAAATATAGTGTTTTAATTCCTAAGTCCATGTAGGCGGAAAGCTGTCCCTGGGGCGCTTGAGCGTTTATATTTCGCATTGTCTCCTGTTTCTGGTCGAACAAATGACAAATAGAAACGAACATTATGTGATTGCAAACAAATTGGTCATGAGGGCATTAAGTTGAATTTGCAAATTTTCTTGGCTGACCTTCTTGAGTAATCCCAATAAATGGGTTTTGTGAGCCTCCTCCATAATCACTTTCGTTAAACAGTAGGTAAACCACGTTCCCAAATACACATCCCTATTTGCTACATAACCTGGGATAGTTCCAAAGCAAACAATTGTGTCATCAATTGGTGTCTGGAGCATTTGGTCTGCCTGTGTTCTATCCGGAACAGCGTCCGTTTGAAATCGTTGGCAAGCTTGAATTATGAATATTTTTGGTTTCCCTTTTAGTGGCTTGCACTGAGACGAGTCAAATTTATATATAACGTCTCGATACAAGTCAATTTCTTTATGGTCGGACGATTCAATTTTGCTAAAACTCCCGTGGCTCCCAAAAAAGATCACACAGGATCGGGCTGACGCGTCTTGCGTAAACTGGGAGGCAAACGTTTCCAATACGGTTCGAACTTCAAGGAACGTCATGGAGCCTTCACGAACTGTGACCTTTAAATAGAGATTAAAACAAGCTTAAAAACTTCTGAAAACTACAAACGCGTTTTTTCTTCTTCTCAAATAGATACTTCTCGAATTGCGAAGTCGTTAGCTTCTACTTAAATATGCATTTTAAATTCACACTACCTTGTAGCCAAGTGCACTCCATAATTGCTCCATGTAAGTTGTGTCCTTTTGTGCCCCTGCTCGGCTCATTTGAGGATTCTCGAATTCAATGATGTTCAATACAAGCGCGTATCCTTTGAAATCTTCGCGAAGTCCGTAATGGTCCTAAAAGATTTTATCAGTTAGATCAGTTTATTAGATTATCTATTAGGTAAAATTAGCTACGTATACAACTGCGTTGTTACATCCGGAAACGACATCCTACTCTGAGGCTTTGTCACGGAAATCGAGAGAGGTTGAATGTTTTTGAGAAAATCCACCTGGTCACTCGTTTCTTCTTCGTGAGCTCCGACGGAATCCCAGGATGGTTTTCCCATTGCAATTGGAGCTATAGGTGGAGGTGGCGTAGCTGGCACAATATTTACGGCAGGCACGGGAAGCCCACCTCCCCTGACCAATGTTGATGAAGTGGAGCCTTGTCCCTTTTCTTGAGCCTGACCATCAATTGCTGTCTCCAGTAGGTCTGCAGATCCAGTCTGGCTGGTTTCCCGCAATGCATCTATTAAGGGTTGATAAGCCCTTTTCCTTGTTTGGATGATTTTGTAAAATCTAGAACTCTTTTCATATTGCGTGCGAAGCGATTCCTTAAAAAATCAATGCATAAATTGGCTTCAAAAAATAGTTCGTTATTTAATAAAAGTTAATAATGTCTTTACACGTAACTTTTATATTCACCAATATTTCAATATCGCTTTGAGAAATCACGCCCTGCGCATTCAACCGTTCCAAAAATAACGTCTCGCAAATCGTATCTTTCATTAATTGAGGTAGGTTCTTTCGAATGTGGTCCCTTTGCCACTGCTCCATAGCTTCAATTATGAACTAGCTCTGAAACAAATTTTTCGATTCCCCTATCTGTAAGGCCAGAAATTAAATAATTTGCGGCTCTGTAATATTTTTTTCGTGTGCTGGTCGTTTGCTTACAATTGACAATTGATATTATGTAATGCAATTGCTCTCTCATCATGGATGCTCTTATTATCAGTAATGTTTTGCCCATCACTTGAAGATAAATTGTCAGCTTTTCCTCATGGGCAAACTTTAAGAGAATTTCCAAAATGCTCTGCCAAATGTATCCATCTTATCATTTTTCCACTGATTTGGACACTGCTTGCAAAGAATGAATGAAACTGGATCACGCGGATTTAACGATATAATTTACAAAAATAAATCATGCACTAGAATGCCAGGTTTTTGTATGTAACTCATTTTTATTGCAAAGTAAATATATTCGCGTACATTTCTTTATTACGAAGCTGTAAGCGTAGTATAGGTTTACCCTTGGACGTCTGTCTGTATCCACGCTAGCGTCTAAACGCGTTGACCGATTTTCTTCAAATTTTGCAACAAGGTCTAATGGCACAAATGCTCGAACTGTATTGTTTTGGGGGTCAATCGGAACACTGTAAGGGGGTCAAAGGTCAAGGTCATCATTTTTACACAACATCATATAGCAAATGGGGTGTCAAAAGAAAGCATTTTGCTTGCTCATTTCAGTGGTATGTGTTTTATCAGTGTCAATTACATAGTCACTGAAAAATCACTGATTAAAATATCAAAACTTTGAATTTTAGTGGTAACTATTATCATCTAGCAGATGTATAGAGTGCATGATCATTTGCATATTTAATATAATATAGTTCATATAACTTACAGCTTCGTTGTTGTATTACAATCAATTTATCTTTAGTTTGCTTACTAATCTCAAAGTTTCCATTAATCTCCCGTGACATAAATCCTTGTATAAATAAAATTCAGACTGCCCAGATTTTTGTTGCCGATGATGGTGGTAGCATGCGCCAATATTGGTGGGGTGCTCATCATGTCATCATACAAAATTTTATCTGTAAATTGAACGTAGTAATTAAACTTCACAAAATGTGAAGTTCACATTTCACATCCTAATCACATTCTATAATTCAATGATATTGGAGTTTGCATATTTCATACTAGACAATGGCGACTTAACAGCTAGGTATATGCTCATATTCCAATTCATTATGAGGTTAATTTTAATCGAAGTTTTTCCTAT
>JAQGAG010001392.1:0-10227 GCA_034696835.1 Lepidocyrtus lignorum | reverse complement strand
ACCAACGTTTTACATTTGGTTGACGAAAAACTAAAATGCAGCATGACACATTTGTCAATGGAATATGATATGACTCTACATAATATGCCCATGTCGCCGTCGCATAAAAAAACCATATTCCAATGGGAAGGCTATTGTGTCAAGCAGTAAAAATAGCAATATGGGGCAGTTTGAGACATAGATGCTCGAATGGAACATGATCCTTTGTCCTATTTGTCTTGCACTGGATCATGTGATTTACGCCATTAAAAAGCAATTCATAATTTCAAAACCATTGAACATGGACATAGATCGGTATTTCCAAAATATGTTAAAATGCCGCTACTTGTAACATGACATTGCATACGCCTTTGACGCTTAAATAAACGCTACGACTGGTATTTAGCCCGCCTTCAACGCGTATTTCCGCTTTAAATGTAATCATTGGGCAACTGCCTCTGACGCCTAAATCAATGCTTTACCTTCTAATAATTGCATCTGCCCTGGATGCTTAATTGTGATAATGAAATGAAATTACCCAAAGCCGACTCGGATTCAAATATGTTGGTGACTGATTCCTTCACATGTTACGTTGTGACAATCTAATCGAATCGAGAAAGCCAGGTTAATAAAAGGGAACTATGGAACATGATAGAGCGATGGGGAATTTGCTGGTAATGTGGATGGTTATTTTCTCCTAATATTAAGCATGAATCATTCCGACATTTTCATTGTAGTTTCTATGATATCATATATAAGATCGTGAGAGGTTTTCATAAATGTGCTGTGCACATTGCCGAACATGTTTATAGCAAGCACAGCACGTCGCTTGATTCGCTATCGCTATACAAAAAATAATCATGCAATGCAATAATGCATTCACGCGGGAATCCGAATGGGATCATTCATATACAACGTCATGTTTTGTGTGCAGTTTTGCAACAACAGCAATAAGTGTTTTGGAATGTCTACTACAATTAGTGTGGAAGTTTAAGAAGTTTGAAAAGATGAAGAAGTGTAGATGAAAGTGGATTTTGTAGACTACGTAATATTGGACATAATGCATGAATCGTACCACAATATCATTTGTCATACATGGGCATGTGCTTTGAATCCATGTGGTCATTGAGTCTGTATTATTTATTACACACTGTCACTGCTAGCATTGGTCACGGGCATAATATCAGGGGTTATCGGCATCCGTCGTAAAAAAAGAGGTGCACGCTCAGTTGGTTAAAATTAAAAGTGTTGTTTATGTTAATGTGAAAGATTTAAGATTCAAACTCAAGTTAAGATTTAAGATTTCCATTAGTATTGTTTTGAGTTTCATTAAGGTTTTCCGTAGTTATTAAGTAATAAATCTAATTGATTCAAGCTTAACATGGATGTTAGTCGACAAAATTGGAGCGACGGGTTGGTAATGTTTCTGGAGGACTATGAACGCGTTCAAAAACTTTCGTTCCCGTCATGGTCATGGAACACTTTTCCGAATGCTGATGTGCGTCTCCTGCAAGCCTGGCGGGTAATTGTGATGTAAATTTTGAAGTTGTTAGTTGTTAAATGAAGGTTAAATAGAATTAAAACGTTGTAGTGGTAGTACTGTCAGTTAAAATATGCTTTTAATTTGTTTTATTGTATTGTTCTTTTGTCAATATAACAATAACAATAGCACTTGAAGCCATTAGAAAGGAGGGCATATGAGCTGTTGGGTGATTGGTCCTACGAGGTACCTACCCCTGCAGAGAGGGAGGCAGAGCTAGAGTTTTGGAATACAGTTGACGCTATTTCTAAGGGTGGGTTGCGTTTTGCGAGGGCTGAGGAACGGAAACCTTATCAATTTGTCATCCGAAATGGAGTAGGTGTCGGGCTGGAGAATGGGGAGGTTGTTATGGATAATGAGGATGCGGAGGAGGGAGAGAATTTCGTCGTGGATTTGGGGATCGTCGCTCCAGTAATCCCTCCAGTAGTGGAGGTTGTTAGTGTTCATCCATTCGAAGAACAATTGGACCAAGAAGTGGTTGTTTCAGCAAGGTCATCTCGTCGCAGTGGTCGTCTTGCTGCGCTCCGGGATGCAAGTCCATATCGTCGTTTACCATCTCATGCTAGTCGTCGTCGTAATGGCCGTCCAAAGCGTGCCATCTCTGCTTATCTACTTTATTTCAACAAGATGTATCCAGGGTTGTCCAAGCAAGGGTTGTTTGGGAAAAAGGCATCAATCGGAAGGGAGATTAGGCGCCGTTGGAAGCGGTTGGATGAAGAAACCAAACAATCATATCGGGAGTTGAGAAAATTGTTATCATCATAAACATCATCATCACCAACTTGTAAGCTATTGATTGTTTATAAAAGGATTAGTAAAACAGAATAATAATCAATAATGGTACCACAATGATGTTGGATGATATCGTTGCAAAAAAATGATTGTGTTTTTGATTTATGTTTTAAAAAGGAAAAGTATGCTGTCCAAAAAAAACGAGGGAACAAGTAAGAGATTGAAGTGAAACTATCTGGTCTGCAGAATAAAGACAGTTTATAAATCGCTTGTCATTATTAAATGTATGTATAAGATTTCCGATGTATTAAGAAGAATATTAGTAAATGATATCGTGATATTAAAAATGAATAAAAAAACAAAAAAACAAAAAACACCCAAGCGTTAATTACTCATGTACGTTACTCGTTACTCATGTAATATTATGCATGCACCATCCTATATGCCATACGTTTGCATTAAATGCATTTGGGTAAATGAAACAATAAATAAAATCAAGTGCATTGCATATTATTAATTAGTACCTACGTCGTATTTATTATGGTTATTATGGTGGCTGTGTCCTACTCAATAAACGACGGAGTAAAACAAAATATAATAAAATGTAAAAAAACATTAGCATTAGTGGGCACTTACGGTGTGGTCCACATGTACGTTGTGCTATGGTGGTTCTCCATTATGGATTATAAATATATTACCTATATATGGTCTCACCAACGACGGTCATCTAAATAGATACGATACACTACTAAACTACTACAGTTAATAAAATCAATAAAAAAAATTCAGGTCTCTGCATTTCGCAATATGTGAATATGAAATATGACATGGTTAACTATGTTGACCTCACGAGAAGGTTTCGTGTCTTACAGCCACCTCTGCTGTATCCGCCGCCCAAGAACGTGTCCAAGTTATTAATGTAACAAACATTGTAAATAGTGTAAAAAAGACATGTCGGGTCATGAACATTAGTTGTATCGTTGTATGAATAAACAGACTGACAGACAGACAGACAGAAATTATCGCTGAAAGTGAGGGGTGCATGTATTAGGATTGGCTGGAAGATGAAAAATAAATTGAGTGTGTCAGCGTATGTCTGACATTTTGAACATGTCGTAAAGGTGGGATGTCTGCATTTGTTGGAGTTGTAAATTGTATTATTGTGTCTTAAGCTCAATCTGGATGCAGTTATGAAAGTGTGGGTATTACTTTGTACTTGTCAGAAACATTATTTCGTTAATACTGGGGTAGTAATATGCAAAATATACAACTACCTCCGTAGCCCTAATCAGACAAACAATACATGCCTGAATGTTCCAATGTATGTTAGGTATGCGGATGGTCTTGGAGCGTTTAAACGAACCGTATGGATTATTATAGCAAACACACGTGGGACGTGGGTACCTATATAAATGTGCATAAAAAGAGGTTTGGGAAATGAGTGAGGAAAAAAGCGGAAATACGGTTTCTTCTTTTTCAGGATCCCGACATTGTTATTGGATGCCTATATGAGATGAGAGTAAAGGCAAAGCATTGTCATTGAAGTGGTACTTTCACATTGTTGCGTATGCTGTATCAATAATCAAAGGGGAAATGTGTAATTGTTATGTAGCTGTTAATAACGCAAAAGCTTCAGGATTCATACTATTATGTACAATGGGAATGGGGACCTTTCTCATCATATCATGGCTTTATGATGACATTTCATCCAATGTCATCATCATCCTTCCATAAGTAAAAATGTATCGTAATTCACTCAATTTTATTCGTTTTGATTATTAAAGTTATTATTTGTGGGTAGGTTATGTTGCTTAGGTTAGGTTTGTTGAGCAAATTATATGCGTGCGACGGACAAAAGATCAATGTCATAACGTGTTTTTATCGAATTTTGAGTTTTGTGTTTTCAATTACATATGTATGAAAATAAAGAAAATAGTATATTAACTAATTGTTAGTCCGGTAGAACTCATCATCAGTACTCATGAATAACTTCATCTCAATTTGTCGAATTTATTCATATTATCTTTTACCTGGTTTAAAGTCGAAGGTCGCAATTCATGAAGGGTTGAAACATATTTCCTTTTCATTGCTGCTTATACCTACAAATGTCTTGAATGTACTGACTAAATGGACATAAAAAGTGCTCATGTTTATGTAGTAATAATTATATGGAGGTATCAAACATTAAAAATGGAGGTGGTCAATCAGAAAAATGAAAAATAATTTTCCGAGATGGAATGAAGGAATGGCTACTTGACCTGCCATTGGAGTTTGTTCATTTAGGTAAAAAGGAAATATTTAAACGTCTTTGAAAATTGCTCAATCACTCACGTTTCATGACTGGTTAGCATAAAATCACTCATAATTTGTGACAATGGTGGCTCGTTCCGAATAAAGCACTGTAAAACAATTAGATATAACCTGCTCCTCGTCATATTATCACGGAACATTATTAGGGAATTATGAGCAACCGCATGAAAGGAGAAATGATGTGCAACATAATAATAATAATAATACTTCCATCTACTCCATATAGGTATACATTTTTTATTCCCTCAGGGTACTTTCACTAAAAATGTAAAATGTCATTCATTTTAAATGCTACTTGCAGTGCCGTGAAGAGGTTATATCCCTTAGATATAATTGATATACTCGAAGATATTGATGATGATGATGCGTTTTGTAAAGATCCTTCTTTCGATTGTGCAAATATGAGCGTGATTTTCTACCTACCAAGCATAGTTTTGATTCCCCGTTTCATAAAAACTGTTAACGCAAATACGCGATAACCACAACAACACACAAAAAGGGTTTTCAACAGTGTGCTTACCCCATCCAAGTTATTCTCCTATTCCTAACTGTTAAATTAAGCTTTTCAAGGTTGTTTTCAATCACCATACATATTTTTAAATGCATGACAGGGCTTAGCCAATTGTTTATAGATACTAGATGGGCAAATTATATTTATGAAGTGAATGCCGTTGTAGGGGAAAAGTTTAAAGAAAAAAAGGACCCGTCCTAATGCATAAGGCTTCATTGTGATTGTAATATTGTAATGTGGAGCGTTTAGTGGATTTGGGAATGTTTCTCTATCGCAATACATATTGCAAGTTGCAAAAGCTACCTACCTAAGTAAAAACGCTCCCGACGCCATTTGCACATAACACATGCGGACCTTTAACAAAATACTTACACCGTGTACACATCCATTCCTCGAGTTGAATGCGCATAATGTAGAATGGACAGAAAAGGCTGACATGCATCTCTGAAAAATAGCCGTATATTTAAGAGAGAGAGAACCACATCCACATAGAATCGTTAACATCATGCTTTACTGACATCAATTTCTCTTTCTTTTGCCAACAAATGAATAATAGGAAATATTGATGATGATGTTGGTGGGATGCATGCTCATATAATATTCGCATATTATTGCAAACTCAAATTTTATGCATTCATCTTTAATTTAACAATAAAAGATTCGAGTGAGACACAAGAAAGGAAATATTATATTAAATGGAGTCTACTCTACCTACCTGATATATGTAGTTATGCGAAACTACTATATAACCTAACGAAATGATAAGTGATATTATGATTATATGATTGTTTTAAAAAATATAACAATATCATCATCGTATCACCTCCCGATATAGAATATGCATAAGATAGTTTTTACAATGGGGATGACCCTGATTTCACGTATATAGCTATAAAGTCTATATTGTTTAGTGGCTGATCAGAAGGGTTATGGTAAGGAGAGGAATGGGCTTACATTCTTCTTGTTAGCATTGGGACTCTCAAATTTTGAAGTCAAAAGCGGATTGCCATCAGTTAGTTTTGCCATTGTTGTGCTAAAGCTATTGTTTTGCATTTTAATCTGAGTCTTGTAATATTATAGGCTAATGGCTGGGATGAGATAGATAGATGATGACAGTGTAACTATGTAGGGGAATGTGACTTTACTCTGGGGCTTATTGCTACTCAACTGTACTGGGCTTTGGGATCCGAATCAATTCTCCAACACGAAACAGGACAGTTGGAGGAGGAGGAGGTGTAAATAAGAATAAAAAAAATATGAGACAAAGTTGGGTTTGGGTAGGCAAGTGGGTTTGAATCAACTGCTGGGGGTGAAGTGGAGTATGTTATTATGATACTTCTCTGTTATATTTATGTATTATCAATCTAATGGAGCTTAACGAATAACAAAGATTTTCTCCCTTATACCCTAGAATCGTATACTAAAGAAAATGGGTGGGCACTGTGAAGGGTGCTTTCTCTGCATTCTATTCACAATCTGTTGTAGTTTAGCTAAAATGTACGAATACTTTCCTAATGCATTATCCGAGAAAACATATGGCTTTCGATAAAACCATGTCTGACGATAAGTGTCAGGGTTACTAGCAGTTGAAAAATTTAAAATTTCTGTTTTCATGGTAGTTGACATGAAATAAACAAATCAATTCGTTATCGCGACGTGGTAACTTTTGGTGTAGGCTGTAGGCATGTGTCGGGCTATACTTATTTGAGAATCTTTTGGTTGTTATCGAAACTGGGAAGCTGGAATAAAATAACTTTATGGAACTTTGTTTTACCTTTTCACTTTTTGAAATTATTGAAGATGGTCGAGTCGAGAAAAAATCGATTATCATTTTCTGTTGTCAATTTCAAAATTATCTCTCGAGAGTTAATACGTTAATTATTTATAGTTATTAGCGGATAGTTAATTATTTTGATTTTGAGTATTTTGATTTTGAGTATCTTATTTTTCATAATTTGTTTTCTTGGTGTTATTTGATATCTGTAAACAGCGAAATGGACGGAGATGGTTACCCAATGAGTCCTGAGTCGGTGAAGGTAAAAATCCACATTATTATTGTTGTGAGAGGATGTGATTGATTTGTATAAAATAAAGTACGTAGTTAGTGGGTACTTGGGTACCTAGTAAGTGGAATGTTAAATTGTAAATTGATAGCCGTAGCAGTATGTGACAATGAGCAATTTCCCCTAATCTTGCTTGGTATCAATTTGTTTCATAGTGTGGAGAGCTGATGGTACAGATTCAAACGGAACGAAAAACTGCCCAAGCTAAGACTCGCGACCTCGAGTGGAAGATTCAGAATTTGGAACTTCGGCTTGCCTTGGAAAAGCTTGAAAAAGTCAAATTAAAGAACGAACTGAAGAACCACCATGACAACAATGAGCAGAAGATTAGAGATCTCGAGGGCAAGCTGCGAGCCGAGAGCAAGCAATCTGAAAGTACAAAGCGCAAATGTCAAGGTAAGCTAGCATACATGGCACATTAATATTGGATTGGGCCGTATCATATTGTATTCCAGAAAAGTGAGTCTGGATTCATCATAATTTGTTACTTGCATGCAGAGACATTAAAGGAAATGGCGAAGAGGTCTAAAACCAACGCAGACAAAGAAGTAGAAAAGGCGTTGAAGAATCAAGCTGAAGTCTGCGACCTTTGGGGGAAGCAAGGGATCACTTTAGAAGCAGGAGATGAAAATACATCTGTTGGTGCATCCAGTCCCAGCAACTTTCAATGAAGTACATATCTATTCTTTGTGCTAAGATTTTATGTTTTTAAACCTCCACATCATGATTATACATTATCCTATGCATGCCATTTTAGTGCATTTTAATTTAGTTTTTCCTACAGTATGTTTTTGTGTCTTATGCATGGCATTAAGTGCATTGTAATTTAGTTTATGCTATATATTCAATATTTATTGGTATCAGATCATTCATCCATTATTCTATTTACAATTATAAATAATATGCCTATCTTTGTAGGTTTGTGTATAGTGATGTAATAAAAAATAAGAAATATCTACATGATAAGACATGATGCCTTGTTCTATTGTTCTTGTTCTAATAGCTTTAACGGTTTGTAATTAATAAGTAAGACTACTGAAACACGAGAGTATCATTCGATTCATCCATAGCCATTTCTTAAGTACGTATTGTTCATTATTGCAGAGTTAGTTACCAACATTAAGTAGAGTAGGCTGAAATGTTTATAAGCATTTAGTTTAGTTAATTTATTTAATCAAAATCAAACATTTCTGCTATTTCATCTCCTTTCAAACTGATTCATGGTTTGCTTAGAACAAAAGTGCTTCTATTTTTTACTTGATCCTGTACTCACATGCATACGTACCTATATTTTCATGTACTCTCGTAAGTAACAGAAAAATATTGAAATTGCAATAAAACACATACGAATAACCATGCTTTAACAAGCCAGTATAGTTCTACACTTCTCCCAGTCCTTTCATTTATTCTAGTAAAAGCGACAGGAGAAAGCAGAAGCGCTTTCGATGTTTACTGCACAGATTTCTTGAATATTTTTCGATGAGCGGTTCCTCTCAACCCATTCAGAGAACCTTTTTTCATAAAAAAAATTCATCCATATCATTATGCACTAAAGCTTACCGACAAAAACCCAACGCTTTTTTAAAAGTATGTTGATATCTCTAGGTAGCTTCATTTTCATTCCATGAGAGTTTTATTTGTTGCGTGGATTATGGATAAGGGTTTGAGAGAACCTCTCGATGCTTATGAGGCTTGTTTCGGAGGCGTGAAAAATGGCTAGTGGAGTGAGTGAGTCTGTGCATGCATATTGCATAATATATCCACATTATCCTGGAAACTTCCTCCAAGGATATGAGTTCAAGTTGGAATTATCAAAGGAGAGGAGTGAGATAAAAACATATGTAGTGCGCCTTTTGCGTAATTTTCTTGGGCACTCGTCAGTAAACTGTAGAGAATAATAATAATGATGATGATGACGATAAGGATAAAGTGGTTTAGGCTGGGAGAAAGACTATGAATTAAATGTGATGATGATCTGCTTTCATCATTTATTGTGTTAAGAGCCCACCCATTTCAATATTTTTTCATAGAACGTGATAAATATTAAGCGGGAATCAATCCCAGAGAACAAAAAAGGTTGAGCAAATTCTCCCTCAATATGTATGCGGGTAAGTATGTGGAAGCTGTTATGAAAAATAACGGAATATATGTTGTTTGTTTACTAACCTGCACCACTTCACGGTTTTCAGTCTCTTCACATTTATTTGCAACGAGAATGACAGGAATATCCGTAAGATCACCTTTGATTGAACGGATCATTTCCCACATAGGCTTGAGTTCCTCTAAGCTTTGCCTTGACGTCATGGAGTACACGAAAATAAAGACATGACCTGGTTGGATAAGGAAGTAAAAAAATACGGATATTAGAGGTTGATCTAATTCCCACGGTATTATGAATCCATAATCCATGGTTGAGTGGAAGTTATCGCTTTTTGTGAAACGTGTGGGATTGAGTTTGCTTTCCCTACCAAGTTCTTTTGTCATTTTATTCATCATCTCATCATTAATAACTTTTACTCGTTGTCACACATAATTTATGTGTGATACCGAAACGATCAAATTCAATTGAACATAGTATTATGAATGATTGATAATGTGCATGAAGCAGAGTTACACGTTAGTAAAGTAAAAGTACGTTGGTAAATGTTCAAAATATGGCTTTATTCTATATTTAGTTTAGATAAAAGGAGATGACGGAAAAAATAAAAATACGTTTCAAATAGTTTGGTTAATTAAACTTTGCTCCGTTCCAGAATTACAAGTAGTACTTTGCTAACATTTGAAGAAAACACGTTCCTTTCACAATGTTCGTATGCAATTATGTATCCTTAACTGGTTTGGTTCAACTGAACAGGCTAGTGAAAGTAGCTATTTTCAATTCATTCAGTTATTTATAGAACAAGCTGAAATTTAAACTAGTATTGAAGCGAACATCATTCCATTCTCTTGTTACAATCTGAAACATTATCGGAGTGAAACAAAATCCGATTCGCTTGACCTGTGAGATTTAATAAGCAAATGCTCAAAATAGATATGAAATGATGTATCATATTTTTACCTTTGGTAATTGAAAGTCGTTGCATTGCAGGAAA
>JAQGAG010001391.1:0-10231 GCA_034696835.1 Lepidocyrtus lignorum | reverse complement strand
GTATCGAAAGCTTGAGTACTGAAATAAAAGTTATTTTATTTAATATCAGCCATGAGTTCCGAAAATATGACCATATAAATGAGTATGGATTTTAAAGTAACATTGTGAAGGAGACACACAAGCATTATTCTGTTATATCTGTGCAGATAATGGTAATGGAGTAGCCCAATTTGCTTCCTTCCCACACCAGCAATCCATGGTCATTCATCATCATCATCACCATAAACTTTAATATCAATTTGGTCAAAACCCATTTACTCTTATACCTTTCCAGCTCTCTTATCATCAGTACACGCGAGGTAATCGTAGATATGGATGCTTTTTGTATTGCCGAGTATCCGTGCAGTAGGAGCAGAGCGTTGTAGCATGAATGAAGGACATTGGAATTAATGCTTTGCTTTAATAATGAGTTTGCGTGCGCTCTACTAATTCTGCTGAATGTTACTTTTATTTTGCATAAATGTGATAATGTGACGTTTGAAGGTTACATTGAAATTGTACAAGTCGTTGCCTACATTCATTTTCTAAATAACCTTAAACCATGACCCATGACAATCTCGACAAAGAAGCCTGGACAGTGTTACACACTTTTAATTTTAGCAACATTATTATCAATACTGGATGCCTGAGAGAAAAAAATTGCCTGCTATGCAACATAAATTAATTACTATATGAGCATGGATAAACTCAAAAACGTGGAAGGATGTCATTATATTGTGGATACATTTGTAGCATCTGAATATATTTTTAAAGAAAAAATTGAATAACATCCTTCACACTTCCATTGTTAAGAACAATGACTATGGTGAGTAAAGTCTGTTAAGTTTTTTATATCGTAATCCCGCATCGGTTTTATTACCATTATGCTTTTGGAATGAGTGATCCTTTCAGTTTTGAGTCTCATTTCATGATTTAATATCTCAAGTATATGGTATTATTTCATGCATGCTTCAATTGTGTAAAGTAGCCAGCAGCATGATCAAGATGCATTGTTTGTACAAGTTCTCAATTATTCTACTGAAAGTATGTAATTAAGTTAATAAGCAATTAAATTTTTAGCTGATCCAGCGCCATCATTCATTGTCTTTCAGATTTTAATGAACTAATTAACAAAATTTGCAATATGCGATGGAAGCTTTTTCAAGGCATTTATCTATAGGTTATAAAATGATCATCACCACCGAAATAAAATACTGGGCTTAAACTATTCCAGGCAAGTAGGCTAAATGAAAAAAATGCTGAATTCCCAACACAAATTAAATTTTTCAACTTCTTATAAATAGCCCAGGTCAGGTTCCCAATCCGTATCCTATTCATTTGCAAACTCGGACTCTGGACTATCAGGAGGATTAATATTTCAAGTAAGTTTAAAAAAATAAAAAAACCTAATTTTTTAAAATTAGTTCCACAAAAATTGAAATAAATCTAAAAAATAAATTGTGTAATAATTTGCTTACAGTTTCAATTTAAGCCAATTTACTACAGTAACTTACTCAAAAGATGAAGGTCGCTGTAGCTCTCCTTGTTGTCTTGGCTGCGGCCTACGTCTGTGAAGGAGCCTGGTTTTGGGAGGACTGCAACTCATCCAATGACCCAATGAAGGATGATGAAGCTTGTGGAGGAATGAACAACATGATGATGTGCAATCCCTCCTCCAAGAAGTGTGAGTGCAAGGATAAGTACCCAGGTCAAAGTGATGGGAAGACTTATAAGGCGGCGGAGGATAAGAAGAGTTGCATGGCCTCGTAATGGAAAAAATAAGCAATCTGGTTTAATCAATATGTCATTATGATAAAGCATATTCAGCATGTCTGTTATTATGTTAACTCTTTGTTCTAATTGTAAACGTTTCAGTTCTTTAAATTCGTATCAGTTTTGTATTTGTTGGCTTTTAAAATAATTTTATGCAAAATAAAAATCGCTGCGCATTACCTTTGCGTGATGATATATGCAGTGTAGACCAACTTGTGAAATTGTTTTTATACCTTGAACATAAAATTTCATCTTCATCCCTCACGATACCTAGCCTAACCAAGACAATATTTGTTTTAATCAAAGTTTATAAATATCTCAATAAATTTAATTTTCAATCTGATTTAAATTGTTTCAACATAATGTTTGTAATCCAATAATTTCAGGATCAAGGCAACCAATATAATCTTTAAGGGAAATAATGACATGTTTAAGCGATAATGGGGGAAGTGGCATATGGCACCACGCTACAGTTCGCACTCTTTAGTTCCACCCTTTGCTGTGTCCATAGCTCCACTTTTCAATTGGCAAAATTTTGAATGAAAATGGAGATTTGGTGAGACAAAGATCATTGGAAGAGTGAACAGGTGGTAATGCACAGGGCTGAGCAAACGGTGGTTCCATAGGGAACGGGAGTCTGATATGCACTAGTTCTACCAACAGGTAGTGTGACACTAATTAATACGTTAAATTTGAATGGAAAAGAACAAAAAGGCGCATTAAGACATAAGTTAGTTCCATTATCCATCTCATCAACTCAAATACCAAGAGATTGGCCTCTTATGTGATGTCTAGCTTTCCAACACCAAAGAGTCTTGCAATATATTGCAAATTTTAACACTGTCATACATACTTTTATATTTATTTTCCTGTAAGAAAAAAACTGTAATACTGATGTCTTGCCAAAAATAAATCTATTTTTGCTGTCAATTAAGCACAAATATTTCACTAAAAAGTGAAGTTTGCATTTGGTTGATTGTTATTATCGACTTCCTGTCATGTAAGTTGAACGTTTGAATCCAGAAAAACATGTGATATTGGTAACAAACAACAATGCTGTTTTAGCAATGTTGCGACGATGACGTCACCAATTCCATGAAACATATTTTTAAAAATATGATGCGGAAATTGAGACATTGAGACATCCGTTGATAAAAACCTAATGGACTTCCCATATTTTGAAAATA
This sequence comes from Lepidocyrtus lignorum, assembly GCA_034696835.1. Classification (NCBI taxonomy): domain Eukaryota; kingdom Metazoa; phylum Arthropoda; class Collembola; order Entomobryomorpha; family Entomobryidae; genus Lepidocyrtus; species Lepidocyrtus lignorum. The sequence continues at coordinate 7,292 of JAQGAG010001391.1, read as the reverse complement.
TCTTGAACTTATGAAGAATAATTAATTCCTTGAATATTCTATACTTCAGCAAAACAAGCCGCGTCATTCGAAAAATGCGCTGTAAACAGCAGAGGAAGAGGAAGTAAAGACTGATAAGAACTCTAATAGAACAAATGCTTTGAAAGATGGTAGGGTAATCCTTATATTTAGATGTGAGGTACAGAAGTTACAATTCACAATGAAATGCGGTTGCTCACCAAATGGCAATTGAATTGTAAGATTGCGTTTATGTGTTATCGTAGAAGATGCATCCTTTTCAGAACTCATCCCTTTGCTATTGCTGAACCAGAAAACTATTTGTCGATGCAGAAAATGTATGAATAAGGCAAAACGCTCAAAAGGATGCAAAAATTATAATGGACATGACTCATTGTCAGGGGTTTAGAATGAATCCAAATCCAGAAAATTGTAATTACCTAAAAATAAATTATTCAATAGCCCAAAGCCCTCAGTTGAACAGTCACTTGCAAGATATATGCACGCACTGTCGTAGTCAATTTTTTTAAAAAACCAAGCAGAATATTCAGAAATCAAAATGCCAATCAGACAATTTAAAGTTTTTATTTTGGCATCTTGCTGTTTTCATTTTATCGCCGCCAACAAAGTTACCCATTATGCAGATCCTAATCATACAGGTAGAAAAATGGTCAATATAAATCTGAAAATTACGTAATTTTAAACTGAAATTAGAAATGCTAAAACATTTTCACAGGAATATCATCGGAAGTGAGTATTGACGAATGTACTAACGTTCCAAATTACGCTCACACTCTTACAACTGCAGTCGACACCCACCACAACACAACTGTGCACGTTTCTACGATCGGGATAACTGCACCGGGAATGTGATCCAGATACAGGCTTCCTCCCCCTCACATGGTGATCTTAGAGACTGGAGCTTTGACGACAAAATAAAATCTGTCGGCCCTTGCCAATGGTGTGATAAAAGTATAACGGGGGATCCATCGGAAGTTAGGAATGGGGCGATTCTTGAGATTTACAGTCAGAAAAACTACCAGGGAATCCAAGTAAAGTTGCATGTTAAAGGTTGCACATTAATCCCAAACAGGTTAACTTCCTCCTCCAAACTTATGTCCATCAAAACGTTAGGTAGGTGCTTTGAATTTTATAAGAATCCAGAGTGCAGAATATGCAATGGGGGAGCTCATGACTCAATTGAGTTACGACCGGGAACACCATTCCATCAGGATATGAGCATGTGGAATTTTTCTCCGTATATATCAGTCAGTCATTGCGCATACAAATGTAATAGTAATGGCACAGCCAATAAGTCATATGGAGATTTGCTACCGGAGAAGCAAAATCAAGTAGTTTTGTTTGATGAAAAAAATTATACAGGTACATACTATCAGTGTAAGGTATACATTATGTGAAAGTCACTTGATTATTTCGATAATTTTGAATCCAGACTTTTCAATTTTTGTCTCAGGAAACTCAGCCCGTTTTACTGTTCTTGGTTGTCTGAACATTTCCACAAGTGAATGGTACGGGGGTGCCATGTCAATAAAAATGTATAATGGGTCATGCGTAACCCTATTTGAAACAATTGGATGCGTGGGCGATTCTCAAAATGTCAATGGAGACAATCCTGACCTACCTAGCAAAGCATTCGATGCGATGACGAGATCAATGCGACTTTGCAGCTTTGTTCAACTGTCATCTCCGGAGGTTAAAAGTGATCAGCATGAGGAGGGTAAATTGACATCGACAGAAACCTCTTATAATATATCCCCATTAATGATAACGTTATTTATCTCTGGGTCATTAGCTGGATTATTTCTTTTAGTACTTTCGATAATAAAATTCAGCAGGAGATGCACTGCGTGGTCCATGTGAATGTACATTTATGTAGTTAGGATTCTTTGTTGTTAGAGTATTGATAAGCCTTTACATGTTTTATTTATTGTTTATCTTAATTTACATGGTATTTTGGCCCTAGTGATACACTCACAAGGGTCAATACAATATACGAGTTATTTCGTTCACGCTGAATTGTTGTAATTATTATTGTTTTATGACCGACTGACCCATCAAATTATTATTAAATTTCCTTGAGATTAAGTGATATAAACACCTACACTTTTGTTTATGCAGCAGATTTCCGTTTCTCCTTAAGCCATGGACCTAAGGCCGTGCATTTAATAACCGAATAAAATGATTGTAATTACAATGACGTACCTGTAAGTTATTTGAATTATGGTATAATAATACACAATAATCAAATAATTGTTGAAAATTCAAATTTTAGATTTTTTTAATCAGTGATTTTTCAGTGATCATGTAACTGACAGACTGACACTGACGAAACATATATCACTGAAATCAGCAATCAAAATCCGTTCCTTTGATACCCCATTTACTATATCATTTCATTTGAAAAAATTATGACCTTGACCTTTGACCCCCTTGACGTGGTCTGATTGACCCCAAAAACAATAGGGTTCTTACTTTTTATAATATGTACCTCCGTACCAAATTTGAATTAAATTGGTTCACGCGTTTAGACGCTAGAGAGTAAACAGACAGACGGACGGACAGACAGACGGACACATGCCAAAACCCTAACATACCTTACAGGAACGTAATAATCTGTAAAAGATAATGATCATCGGGAGTGAATTATATTACACGTTTGCCTAATCAAGGTTGTTACGGCTGGTCGTCTGTAGCAGAGAGATGAAAATTAAGGTACAGAATTTAAAAGCTTTATAAGAAATGTGATCATACACGTGCTGTTTAGTAAGGTCAACCAGACCAAACAATCAAATAACTTCATTGTACGTATTACAAGAACGTAGCTGTAAGCATACCTCTTCATAAATTAGAAAATTGGCCTAGCTTTTTAGCATAATTAAAAAATCTTAATTATATTAAATAAAACCCAATTTCATAAATTTTTTACCACAATGCTAAAATGGAATTTGTTGATTTTATTAAGTGATTTTCAGTGATTTTAAAAACTTCCATATAAAACATTCACCAATGGAAATATCAACTAACATATGTTTTTGAAGACATCATTAAGTATTTAATGCTAGCATATTGGATCTTAGATCTATATGTAGAAGAAACACACAAAATTGACATTAACATTCAAATTTTTACGTGCATTAGCCACCAATGTTCGGTTCCAGAACGTGGCTCAGACTAACAAAAATACGCACAGACATCGTCCAAATGATATGCATAGCTCAACGCAACGTAAAAGTATTGTCTACGAAGTAGCCACAGTGCCCATGATTGATTTAATTATGTATTTATGTTCAAATTTCAATTAACTAATGACGCGTGTGTTGCAGTATGAATTACAAAATTCGTTTGAATAAATTATGTTTTAACATTCACACTTGAAGTTTACACTGACAGATTGTAGATTATAAATTGAGTCTTCGCAACATACCAATGATAGTGTTCTGTAATTGTTGTTTACATTAGCCGCAACACTTCACGCGTCGGCATTTTGACATCCCGTCCTTCAATGGAATGAATGATAAGTATAGCATATTGTGTTGTATTTGTGTTGGGGAAACAATCAAATTAATAATGCACGCTTCACCTGTTTCAAGTTGACTTTCAAGCCTTTCATACGACATTTAATTACAGTATTTTGGGCACAAAATGATTAAAAAGATTTGTTTGTGCGCACTGTAACTTATCATGTTTCTACCTTGAACTTTGATTTGCTAGTAATTGTGTTTTCCATAAACGTGTAATTTGATTTTATCAATTACATTTCTACATACCTATGAATATTTTTTTATCAATACACTATAACAACACCTTGCTGAGGCCTCGATTTATCCAAAAAATTACCTTTGTGAGGACTGATATCTTCTATTAAAAACCTAATATATGGCTTACGCTTAAACCGTTAACATTTTAAATATTATAACTTTATGTAATATGTTGATCATAATTAATAAAATTACGTGGCTGAAATCATAACTACTAATCGTAAGTAATAGGAGCATATGACTGACCACTTTACAAAAATTAAAAGTTTTTACAATTGCGAAAAAATCGATTATAAATACTTTAAGCAGTGATTTTTCAATGACTATATTCACTCCTCAGCAAAAATGCTATCATTTGATACCCCACTCAATATACCTTGTCGTTTAAAAAAAATGACCTTGACCTCTTTCCAGTGATCAGATTTCATCCAAATGCAATACCCTCCGTACTAGTAACAATGTATAGCTACGCACAAAATTTTAACGAAATTAGTTCACGCGTTCGAAAGTTATAGTGCTTACAGACGGACGGACGGACGGACGGACATCTTAACTAATCGCTATACTAGCTTTCAGCTACATAATAAGATCCGATCTAATTGTGTTAGTTAAACAAATTCAAAACAGTTGACGCTATCGTCCTCCCGTAGCACTGATGATAGACGATGGAAGACACAACCATCATCTGCATAAGCTCTGAACGGACAGTCTGCTTGGACGTTCCTAAAAACTCGCGTTTCACCTTAAAGTTGCATGGTATTTTACACAAACAGCTTGTTAGTTTCATACACGTGGCACTCATAATACACACTCAAAGTGGAGATATGCTTTTGACCGATATCACTTTCATTGTGTGCCTAGTTACTCGATGATTAAGCACCGCCAAACCTTCATATAATATTTACAAATTTGGTAACATAATGTGAAGAAGACCCAAGTATATAACAGTTGTATGCATTGTGTCCCGTAGATTGTTACAATAGATATTTATTCTCCGTACGTGCAAAAAGGGTTGTTTATGGCTCCAGCTAAGTTTACCGTGTTTGCGGTCAATAATTATGTCTATTTTTTGATAAACTCAAAACATAAAAAGAATATTCTAAACCGATGACTAGATTGCGATGAAGACTAACCACATTACTGTGGGGAGTGCAGGTTTGTTTCGAAAAACTTTTAATTTCAAAAGTCATCTTACAAGAGAAGTTACGTAAAAACTACTCAGGGATTTTCTTCTTACTCCTGCATCTGAATCGTCTACGGCAACCATGACCATAGGGCCATGTGGTACAGTATAATGGGCCACCTCTCCAGCGGAAAGTAGAAAAAAGTTTGCAAAATTTTACCTAAAACTTTTCCCATTTTAGATGGGCTTCACCGTTGGGATTTTCCACCCACCTAGGAGGGGAGGACCCTTCTCTACTTTTCGAAACTCGACTGCCGTTTTCGAAAACTAGAGAAGGGTGGTGGAAAATCCCAACTTTAGAGCCCATCTAAAAATCAGAAAATTTTCCGATAACATTTTTTAAAATTTTGTTAAACAAAGTTGCCCATTGCATTGTTTCACACGGTACGATATTCATAATTGCCGAAGACGATTCAGATGCAGGAGTATTAAGAAAATCCCGCATTAGTTATTCCGCGAATTATATTGTAAGTAGTTTATTTACATCTGAGATTTTATTTATAGAGTGTCCAATAACGAAAGTGGCTTCGCTTTTGGGCTCCTCCCCATCGTTTCCCCAATTCCATGAAAAGTGGTCTAATGTGGCAATCGCGTTGGAAACTAGAAGGGATCTCGTGAAAAGGCTAGCGCGGGATTACCAAGTCAACACTATACAGCTCATAGACATTATCCACGAGCTTCTGGAGGAATGGGTTGGCAGAGAAAGTGGAAATGCTACGCTACAGGAGTTATCTCATGTGTTGGGGAAGAATGGTCTCAAAGATTGTGCTGGTTAGTAACACATTATGATGTTGATAAAGCATAGCAAGGTGAGGTTTGAATTCAAAGTTTTTAATTTTTTAAACAGAATCGGTCGTCAAAGGAATAAATGCGTCTCAAAAACAAAATAATTTGGAAACGGGAGAGGTTGATCAAACAAAAAAGTACTGGCAACTCCCTAACGGCCTCCACAAATTCCTAGAATGCGATTGCAATTTAAAATACTGCATCGTCCGCACGCTCGATACTGAGATAACTTGTGAGAAAATAAGAGACAATTTAAAAAATTGTTGCTTTTATGACTGGAAAGGATTCTTAAAAATGTTGTCCAGTTGTAAACTTCTTGAAAATGTGGTCGTTGTTAGAAACTGCACAATTGACAATTTAAATACTTTGAATAAGGTGCTAAACGGCCTCCAAGGTGACGGTAAAGTCGTCTTTGTGATTACTGAAAACCTAAAAAAATCTTCCTTAAGTACCTCCGATGCCGAAAATCAAAGCAATACTCAACCCTTCACTCCAAAATTCTATGTTCAAGGCCTTACTACAACGCTAAAAAATGTTTTTAGCTGGAAAAAGATTCCATTTAAGCAACAAAACGTTGAGAACTATGTTGACCTAATGAATTGGGAAGATCTTGCCCCATATTATCAATTTGAAATTACAGAAAAGTTTAAATCAATCTACAAAGTTAAATTGGGAGAGGATCGGCTTAATGGACAGATTCTTGCTGACCTGATAAATGGGAAGGAGGTAAAGTTATTTAAAGAAAGTTTACCTGAACAATTGGGCTATTATGTAGGACGGAACATATCAGCTAGAACTACCATATCCGTTAAAATTTTCGAACAAAGTTCCCAGGACATTTTCCTTTTCGCCGGGATAAATAGATTTGAGTTGAGTAACTTGGCAAAATCTAAGTCCACCGATACTTCCACCAATTAATTGATGCAGAAAAATGTCACAGTTAACTATTTGACCATTGAGCATCCAAACGACTTTCAAAAGATATGCACCATGTGTTCCGGCCCATCCTCAGTTCATTTAATCCGTTTTGAGGGCGGAAGTCTCAAATGGATGAAATCAAAAGGGGACTTGACGACAATCCAAAAATATGTGGCAACACCCATCTCCCAGGAAGAGCTATGTGAAGAGGCCTTTATCTCCAACTTATGCTCAGAATCAAATCAGCCTGTTATCATCTCCGATAGTCCTGGCATGGGCAAGTCAGTACTTCTTGGAAAGCTGGGAAAAGAGATAAAAAAGAAACATCCAAACCGAGAAGTATTTTTTGTGGTTCTCAGCGAATATATCAAATCTGTCAGGGAAATTATTGGATCTACCCAGGGAAGCAGGGCTGCGGCGGTTGAAGACATTCTGGGAAACATTTTATGCGAAAATATTGTAGGCAAGGCTGTTTTGAAAGCTAGACTAAATTCAGATAAAATATCAATAGAGCTCCTTCTCGACGGCTTTGATGAAGTGGAGGCGAATCATCTTGAGCTGGCATGTGAGACGTTACAAACACTTGCTACCTTCAAATCAACCCGTATCTGGGTGACATCCCGTTCGCA
>JAQGAG010001390.1:0-10234 GCA_034696835.1 Lepidocyrtus lignorum | reverse complement strand
TATGACCAGTGACGCGCTATACTATGTAAGGTATGGTTTAAATGGTTTTGATGGACTTCTTTGATTTTGATTGATATTTGAATTTTTACGTTTCTGGAAAAGAATGATTTGAGTTTGTGGAGCACAATCGGCTTGGGAGCAAAATTAGCTTAGCTTGCCTTTAAACAAGAATTATAACCGCTCCCCAACTGATTAGAAATACCCGATTAAATTTTTAATTGGGATTGATATCATGGCTACTCCTGGGGGTGCGCAGGGAGGGGTTGTGTTGTAAGGATCTGGCGGGGATGATAAGGAGGAGTACCTTATGATGAGCGAGAACGGGAGTGGAGGAGCAGGTGTCGGAGGGAATTAAAATTCGTAATAACTTACCTACTCCTTGCAAGAGTTACACCTTGTTCAGTTCTCACGATAATATTTTTTTAGATCTCAAATGGACTTTTCTTGAGGTAGTGTTCTTACATTACGAAGAAACTTTCAACTTAACGGATTACAATTGAAGAGGATTTAAATCGATAATTTTGAAAATAAACTAATAAATTTCTCATACGGAGAATACTTAATTTTTTGGCTACCGTTGCCTTCCCTCAAAGACGAGGGATATCTTAGATTTTACTCAACTTCTGCAAGTTCCACAGAATTTTTTATTTGCTAACTGCTTCTTTTGGCTTTCACAGAAGTCTCTGGAGTCGTTTGCTTGCTCTGACGACAAATGCCGACTGGATATTGCTACTGCTATATGGGAATGGGAGGGTGGAAGGGGATAGATTGACGTTTTTTGGTGACTCATTTCATTGGAATGCATGGGAAAGTGAAGGACAGCTAGGTTTCACACTCGTTGAAATGGTGTGTTGCGTAATGAAACTTTGAGACGGAGAAAATGGCTTTTACTGCAGCTGCTGCTACATGATTTTTATGGAGCCTAATATTGATGTTCAAAGCTCATAGTCGACTTAAAGTAATTAGTTATTGTGATTAACGATGTTTGTTATATATAAATAAATTGATAATAATTAATAGAATAACGTAGCTGAAATCAAAAATACTAAATAATAATTATATTAGCCATTTTACAAAAATTGAAAGGTTAAAATTGCAAAAAAATCAATTATTAATACTTTAAGCAGTGATTTTCAGTGACTATGACATCGACCGAAACTAAACATAGCTTGTTAAACTCGCCAGTAAAAATGCTTTCTTTTGATACCCCACTCAATATACCTTGTCGTTTAAAAAAATTAATGACCTTGACCTTTGACCCCCTTCCAGTGATCGGATTACCCCCAAATGCAATACCGTTCTTGCAAATAACCATATATACCTACATACAAAATTTGAACGAAATTGGTCAACGCGTTCGAAAGTTATCGTGATGACGGACAGACAGACAGACGGATATCGCAACTAATCGCTATACTAGCTTTCAGCTACGTAATAAAACAAAATACGACACTACGAGTTGAAAAATTCTTCATTCAGCGGAAACGTGAGACATCCGACAATTTCTTAATCACTGCGACTGTTCATGGTTAGTTTAGGAATGACCTCAAAATTAAAGTATTACACATATATCTATCTCTTAGATCATTTATACAGATTTTTAAAAGCACAATTTATGCTTAAAATCAGTATATAAAAGTACTCGCTATCAGCTACAAGATTTCTACAGAATGTAATAATTTTTCAGTTACAAAGGGATTCATTCACACATGAATATGATACGAATAAAAACATTTATGGACTTGACAGTGACTGATTCCGGCGGATGAACGTGAGAACCGTTTGAAATAAATGTGATACATAATACCGACAATAAGTTATAATCGATATAATTTATTAATAAAGTAAAAAATTATTCCGAGAATCACATAATCATATCATGTACAAAGTTGCTCTCTGCATTATGTAAATATGGCATACTATGCTAACACCTGTAATCTCAATCATCTTCCATAACGGAGCTAGCAACACTCCTATTTTGCATGGATGGTTGATGAAGTTGGTTTCTGTGAATGGGATGACTTCTGCCCTGAGTTGTATTTTGAAATGAATTTCTTTTGTAGTCATGTTGGGGAGTGAATTCCAAATTTGTTGCGAATGACGCGACTCCAGCTTGTACTGGCAAATCGTAATAATTTCCAACATTTTGGAACCTGTGAGCATCAGGCATGTCAATAGACCTCGGAATCCCTTCTGATGCATAATGTACATCCGTGTTTCTATTGCTCGCAATCATTCTCAAATTACCCTCAAAATGGCCAGATTCCCTTCTCCAACGTTCGAGTCCCTTTCCTCTAGAATTGAATGGTTGGAGCTCGTAATCCGTAGCTAATTGCATAATATGGCTGTTCTTCGATTTTGACTTCTTCCTTGAAAAATAATTATGAGCCAGATTTAGAAGAAATTCCGTAAATTTCATAACATCCGTGATGCTTGCAATTTTGTCCAGCATAAACCAATCGCTGTAGCTTAATGAACCTACAAACTTTCTTAATTTCTTCCTGGAGTCTTTCCTGTCACTGTGTTCAAAAGTGTTGAGCTCAACTTTGTTTAAAATGTAATGCAATCTGATAAACTTTGAGAAACAGAGAATCAGTCGACCGATGAGACTGCCAAGTTGAATGAATATTAATATAGAAAACCAGAACCACTGAAAGAGGAAAACTCTTTCGTGCAGCACGTTCAAGGTCATCACGCAAAGTATGTCATGTTTGATGATTCCTCCGCCTGGACCATACTTTCTAAATTCACATTTGCTCATTTTTGGAAACACTAAATCAAGGGGACTGATTGTCGAATTTATCCCAGTGTGATGGGGAGATGAAGGTTCAGGAGCTTCATGTAGAAATTTAACCCAGTTCTTTCCAAGATGTAAGAAGTCTCCGTTCAGCAACTTGTTACTTGAAAGGATGCATACCACTAACATAAGTAAATTCAACAGTTCACAAAAAATGAACCATCTAGAGTAGGATTTATGATTCTTCATATTTCTAATGAAGCGTCTCACTGCTGGACTTGTCCTATTCCAGGTTCTCTTCTCACTTTTTTCTTTCGGGTCTTCGGAAATCCCCTCATTAAATACTTCTATGCTGTCACAGTACCAGGATAAACCATCTTTCAAAGCACATTTCCAAATAGTTCTTGGAAGACAAAGTATAATAGCTTGAGCAAATAGGAGGAAAGGTACCCACTGAAAGTAATAATGATACTTTACTTCCGTTCCACTTCCGTGACTGTGAGGACCAACCCCTGGATAAGGGAGTCGTATTTGGAGTGCATGAAGAAGAAGTGGATATCCAGTTACTGTGTAGGTCCCCGTTACGAAGCAGTATTGATTCAAAGCCTGGATCCGAATGTCGTCGGCTTCACTTCCAGAGGAGGCGTAGCAGCTAATATGCTCATTATTCATTCTCTGCCAAAATAGGAGACCAGCGAGAATCATAAATGTGACAGGGGTGACGACAGTATAAATCCTGAAGATAAAGTTGTCCGTTTGAAAATTAATCAACCTTCCATCTCGAATTTTTAGATTTCGGGGGAAGGCTGTCTTGAGATGGCGAATAACCGTTGGAGCGTCTGTTATACCTCCCATTCTGTTCCATGAAGACACACTTTGTAAAATAAGAATTCAAATTATGCTGATATGGCTTGAAATAATTACAGTCGAAACTCGATATAGTGGCGGCGCAAGGGCGGAGGTTTTTTGGCCATTATAAGTATCGGCCACTATGGCTATAATGGTCATGACCACTATAGCTCTATAATGGCCAAGGCCACTACAAGTATAAAGGCTACGGACATTAAGTAAGTACAGTATGTTGATCTGTTCTGCGTAAATCCCATGTATATATATATATAAAGTCTTTCAAATCAAATAGCAAACCTAATTACCCACGGGGAAAAACCTTCCATAACTAATGATTATCGTAATGTACGGTAATATATCAGAATATATACAGAATCGTATTACTACATTATCTCTTTTAATTAACCCCCTCAACCGCAACTCACATGAATGTAGAAATTTGTATTAAAGCTGTTTAAAATTACTGCTAATCGTAAGATTCCTACCTTTGTCTGGAATGAAGTTATACCTTTGTCCACTCTGTGTTGGATCCTTTCTTTGCTATAAACACACCTAGCCACCACTAGGTTAGGTACCTATGTATAAATGTGAGAAACTTCACACTGTATCGGAAAATCTAACCAAGAAAAAATAAATTGCTGCGAAAATATGCTAAAAGGTCAAAATGCGTATTTTAGTCACTGCTGTTCCCAACTCGCACCCAGTTATGACCATTATAGAGAAAGTTTTGGCCGCTCGGGACTGATTTTTTGTGGCCATAATAGCTATCGGCCACTATATGGGAGGCTGTTATAGCCAGTAAAATTAACACTATCTTATATGTACCTCTGCCGGGCCCAAATATTGTGACCATAATAGGTATTGCGCCATTATATCCATGGCTGTTACATCGAGTTTCGACTGTAAAATTCATAGGAAGTATTCACTTCGTAATGACAAAAATTAATGACTATGATAACGAATGATCCAACTCAAGTAGTGGATAAGATAATAATCTTTTTCTATTTTAATGATGAACATGAATGAAAGTAAATATTTATTTTAAGAGGAGTTTACTGGATTATGCCTATGATTGATCAGTAGGTACTTATTTTTATTAAAAATCACATTACATTTATGAAATGTTTATGAATTGGAATGTTGAATGAACCGGGGCAGTTTGAGACATTCAAAATCAACATGACAAAACATATACACCAATGAACATATTTTTAATTTGATTTATGTTTTTATTGTCATTTAATTATGGTTTATGGTACAGGCAGTATAAAAAGTTTTTAAACAACGTTATCGACTATTTGAATTAGATAGATCAACTAAACAAGAACAATATCAACACGGAATTAACGCACGAAGCATGTATTGTTCAAAGTAAATGCATACAATTTAGATAGCTAAACCAATATCGATTCTCACTCGATTACTGGAGCTTGGTCGCGCTGTTCACCAATCCTACAACCTTTGCCCAATTTGGGCCTTCAACGACTTCCGTGATCTCGCCGTAAAATAGGGTCATGACTGTGGGTTCCTGGGTCACGCCATAATCGGCAGCCAGTTCTGGAAGCTTCTCTGTGTCAACCTTGGCCAAGTACACTTTATCTGCGCGGTTCTTAGCCAAGCGTTCAAGTTGGGGGAACATCCATTTGCAGTGTCCACATTTCCTGTAGATACATAAAATTAGATTAATTAAATTAGTTCATTAGCATGACTTGGTTGAATTGGACATGGTTAGTGGATTTTGGGTTTCAATCAACACAACTTACTCATTTCCAAAGAAGACAATGACGGGCTTCCGATTGTTCAACACTGCATAGTTGAAGACGCTGTCCGAGTACACATCAATGAGATTCTTGGTTGCTGCCGCTCCGCCCCCTCCTTGAGTTGGTCCCCCTTGAGCGTTGGCTGACCTGGCTGAAATGGCTACGACTACAGCCAACACAGCAAATACAGCGAGTCTTGTCATGATGACCTTACAAAGTCAATCGGGTTGACGATGACAGAAATATATTTTGGCAATTTGAAACAAACAGTTTGAAAGCTATGAGCAGAATGTCCTTAGTGGCCTTTGAGCACCCGTATTTATACAAAATTGCTATGCCCTGGGTTTTTGAGTCCATGGAATAAATGATGAAATCAGACTTACAAATGAGCCATACTCAATTGATCATCCTCAAATAGTCTGATCCAGAAACTTGTTTGCTTGTAAATATTTATATACATATTGCATCTTGAAGAATGGCCAATTTAGCAATTTTTTAATGATTTAAACCGTCACCTTCTTCTTCGTCTTGGTTTAATCGTGACGTGATCATTGATCAAGCTGTCTTGTCTTAGAAGTAGTTGGAATGGAGTAATGGAGGTTAATTTTGGATAGGAGGATAAATAAAGTGTAAAATATTTGATATTACCCGATAACTTTTTTGGAGTGCCTGGATAAATTCATAAATAGTAACATTTGATAATGCTCATAAATTCGTGACATTTCATGTATGAAACATCATCGTGCCCAGTCTGAGTCAGAGGGGGACCACAGCGCAAAAGAGAAGGAGAACTTGGATACAGCTTTCAACTCTGGATACGAAATAATTCAAAAATCCGCACACCCTATCATTATTTCACACAAATCAATTTGCATTGTAATTAGTTTCCAGCGATTAAAGGATCGACTGTGTGAGCGGACCCTCCTTTATCAGACAGGACGGATTTTTAAAGGGTTGGCCATTAAGATCATGAATATGGCATGATTTGCTTTATGGGATCCAGTTTTTCTTCTTTTTGCATTCTTCTGACTCGACAGCCATGTCGTAACGAGCGATGCACAATAGCGACTTTTACACTAATTGGTAATGGTAATGGTCATGTCTTCAAGATTGCAAAACTCCTTTGGTGGGATCGATCCTAATAATTAGCAACAAATTCAATGGTTGTTGGTTTAGGAAACCGATATAAATGCAGCATTACTTTATAGCTTGTAATTTTCTAAAGAGGTCCTCTCTCTACGTATCCATTATGTAGTAATTTTTGTTAATTTTTTATATGAAAGTTAATTAGAATAAATCTGGAATGATGGTGGGCCTAAGGCCTAAAATAAAAATTGCTTCGCCGACCCATAAATTGCTAACTAGTGAACTTTTGATCAAATTCATTTTTTGGGTGAGAGATGATGTGAGTGATGTGCAAATTATAAAGGGAAAGCAATTTCATGAGCCATGTTGAAACTAGTGAACCCTGGAATGGAACACGTTTGGATAGGTTAGGTACTTGCTATTTATAGTTAAATTCGCGTGTGAGAAGTTTTAAGAATGGAAAATTTTGGGATGTGTGTCTATTTCCAGCTTGCTGTGAAGAGTGACCTTGTACGACCTATGATGCCTTTTGGGTATGATATTGAAAGGTTCGTTAAAACAAAAAAATGGAAGTAAATCATGCTTTGTAAAACTCTTCCAATAGTTCCAATTTTAAAAATTAAGTGATTATAAGTTGTTAGTATATTTATGACGATTTACACAAAACGGTATAGAAATAAATACTCAATTTGTAAAAAAAATCCACGCGCTACTAAATTTTAAACGAGAATGACCTATCGGAAGGTCATTGGATTCACTTACTTTTCCGTATTCCATTGTTTTCCAAAGAGAAATAAATAATAATAGACTTTATGTCGAATTAAATCCACGTGCAAGGGGTGTACTACGTCCTTCAGCCATAAATCAAATCGTTAAATCTTCTTCAGCCATGTTATGAATGAAACAATGTACAAAGTACAAGAGTTTTAATATGCATATGCCTCTAATTAAATTACCTATTATTACGTGTACATAATGCAATTTGGTCACAACGTCACCACAAGCTCGCTTGCCAGTACCGCCCCACATAATTTATCAAATTAAATGTCGGGTACATCGACTTTCTGAATAAACATCAAAACCGCCCCTCCTTAATACCCAATCGAAGTGAACTTCTTGTGGTTAAATGTCATCATCAGGTAGCAGGTAGTTTTTTTTATGATTGATATTCAATTGTGCGTCACGCTTAAAGGATTTTTTTTAATAGTAATCCAGTAATAAATAGTAATAGCAATAGTAATCCAGACGCAAACAGAAAATTGGGATTTGAGTTGCGTCACTCACATTAGTAGACAATTAGACATTGGGCTGGAGTTTCCCAGACATAAATACCTAATTCACTTCAGGTCACCCACCCACTGAATTACAAGTGACCCTTTAATGTTCTAAATCAATTACTTTGTATACTTTGATATCTTTACTTTTTCGGGGCATTGTGAGACAATATTGTAATTTATTAACTATACATGCGTTTAATAAGCATATAATCACTCATGTTTTAATTTACACTAATTTACAGCTTCCTTTCTAATAACTAACTTTATACTTTAATTTAAAATTTGAACAAATCCCTACAGCTTGAATTTGGTACATATCAATCTATAGAAAAAAAAACAAGTAAATTATAACTTTACATTTATACGCTACATTACATTTCCTTTAAAATACATAACTGATTTTCAGGAACATCTTCCTTTGAGTTAAACATAGAGATTTAAAAAAAACTATATGCATGCATTCGATTAACTATTATAATTATAAAAAACTTGGCAAAAAGCAATACCAACAGCACCCGGGGTTCCCAGGCGGTCACCCATCCAAGTACTAACCGGGCCCGACGTTGCTTAACTTCGGTGATCAGACGAGAACCGGTGTGTTCAACGTGGTATGGCCGTTGGCAAAGACATGAGCTATTTTACACGTACTTACTTGCACAAGCTAACATCATTCCATTCATTTCACGCTACTTTACTTGAATGACTTTGACTCGCTATGCTATTACGTGAACTGAACTTGCCTTCTTCGCCTTTGTTCTTGTCTCACCTTACCCCAACAAGCCAACAGTATTATTCAACGCAATAATAACTTCAACGCAGCCACTGATAATCAGCCAACCTTGAAGCAAACAAGACTTATTGCGCCATATTCAAAACTCCACTATTTTCTGCACTTGTCTTATGAATGGGTATATCCAACAAGTGTGTAAAATTGTCGTTCTTTTCCTCATCCATACAGCCATGTGCCATCTTACCCTTTGGTCCATTTCCACATACCCAGTACAGTTTGATGATGCCAATTGGGATATCCTGATCATGTTAAAGTAAAAAAAAATGCAAGAAGGTAAGACCACCCATGCCACTGCCATGAACTTGTATGGTATCAGATTTCACTCGAGTGCAAGATGTCAAAGTCGAGTAGGGAATAGGGATTCATCCATATCCACCTTGTTTATTTTTGTCGAGTAAAATACTTTCCCTTCCCTACCTAAATAAACAAAAATAAGAGCGGGAATTAAAAATATAATTAGCTAAATGTGATTGTTGTTTTTGTTAAATACATAGACTAGACATGGTCATAATGGCAAGTTGATTAAATTGAAGTAAAAAAATGGATAGGGAGTATTTTTGAGGTTGTAGGAGGAGGAGGGGAAAGTGGGAGTGCCTTATCAACAATCATCAGCTGTGGATGATGGAGAATTTGGGTGGCGGGGAACAGAGTAGTCGAAGTAATGAAGAACAACGGTCAGTGGTGGATTTTGAATGGATTTTATTTCGCGTTTCAGCTTGTCTTGTGACAAAATTATTTTGTCACATGTTCTTACAAATTAGCTTTGCTTTGCTTGTAAGTTTCAATAATTTGTCAACGTCATTGTGTATTGTATTTTCAGCCCAGAGAATAATGGAGGGAGTGATAACGCAAACGCTAGCCAATCGGGAGTGGGAAGTGAGGGAGGGAGGAATGTTGATTTGTTAATCAATGATATAATCGATATTGAAAACTACAAGAACAGCTTGACAGTGCCACCCAAGAAGAGAAGGCAACCAAAGTCTCCAAAGAAGGGATCTCCATCGCCCAAGCGGCTGAATACTAACCCTGTGAGTCCACCAAGGAGTATCTCTACTTCTACTTCCGTCGCAAGCTCACCAGTTGCAGCTGCACCCCAAAATCGTACGGCTCAAAGGAATTTTAGAGTTCCTTCTCAATACGAAGGACTTAGATGTGACATCGTTTCCTCTCCCCCTTTAATAAGAGAAACAAGACCCCAGCTCAGAGCATATCCACCGGCTCGGAATCGAGTTCCACAATCTGTAATTCAGAGAATTCAGTTTCCCGTGGCTGCACGTAGCACTGGAACATCATCACCGATAGGTATGCCACAGATACCAATGATTCATGGTATTCCGGCACTAGGCACTTCGACATTACAATCCGAAGCTGCCCCTATCCTTATGCCCTTCTCGCCGGTGATCCAGAGGAGTCCGGCACCCGAAGCTGCACCTACCCTTACGCCCCAATCGCCAGTAGTGATCCCAAGAAGTCCGGCATCCGAAGCTGCACCTACCCTAATGCCACAATCACCATTTATCCCGAGGAGTCCGGCGATCTCGACATCAGCACCCGAAGCTGCCCCTATCCTTATTCCACAATCACCAGTAATTAGGAGGAGTCCGGTACCACCAACGTTGACATCATTGCTTGGAGCTAAACCGAAGGCTGCGCCAAAGCCTCCAGTGATTTCAGGAAGCCCAATACCACCGACTTCGGTATCCCCAACGTCGACATCATTGCCCGGAGCTAAACC
>JAQGAG010001389.1:0-10244 GCA_034696835.1 Lepidocyrtus lignorum | reverse complement strand
ATCGACTTATATGTGCTAGTGTGACCTTAAAAGAGGAAATTTTTACAAGTGATACTGAAATTGTGAATATGTAACACAAAAAATTACAAGTCATCAGCAAGATTTGTGTGGATCTGAAAACTCAAATTCCATTCATATATCCTACTTTAAAATTTTATTTTAATTGCAAATTTTAATCCTAACAAGTAACAGTTAACCAAACAAGTATTTCAACAAATTGTGGGTGAAAATGTCTCTGTTTTCATTCCCAATCTGCAAGTGCAAAGGCACCGTCTTTATTAAGATCTGGTCGCAGGTCCTACTCGTTGCTATCTATTCATCTGTGGTTGTGTTTCTCCACAAAAATGTTCCTCAATTTCCGGTAACCATTCCGTGGACGCTTGTCCCTATTCTTGGTGTGGCGACAGGAATGCTTCTGGTGTTTCGGACTAATACAGCTTATGACAGGTGTAGTATTGCAGTTTACAAAAAAAAACATTCACAATATTCTACTCAGTAAACTTTGTTAATTACCTAAACATGAACCTCAAGAATGCTAACTCAAAAATAATCAGCGAATATTAAATTTGTCCCCCAACAGATACTGGGAAGCGCGTAAGATTTGGTCTTCGATGACAACCGCCATTCGTAACCTCACCCGCAATATATGGGTGGGTGTAAAAGAGCCTGATGGAGAAGTTTCCAAGATCCTCGTGGAGAAAATTTCCGCACTTAACATTTTAGCTGCATTTAGCTACGCTACAAGAAACTACTTGAGATCCGAGTATTCTTATGAGGATGCTGATTTGAAGTATTTGCTTCGGCATGTCCCCAAGTACTACAATCTTGACTGTAAGTGTAAAAGGAAATCGAGAAATACGAAGTTAGATTCCACAAACGAGGACACGGAGGAATTTGGATGTTCTATGATATGTAGGACATGTTACAATACGAAAGAGTATACATTTACAGCCTATGAGGAGGAGACCCCAACGAATATCCCGATGGAGCTGTCGTACCTGTTAGGAGCTTATATTAAAAATTCGAATGGGAGGAATCTCATCGATCCCTCGTTGTTAGCCGCATTAAATAGTGGTGCGTAGTGGACATATAAGACATATAAAATAATGACAACAATTTCTCATGAATTATGAGTGGGAAGAATAGAGAGACGTGACGGAAATTAAAATTGTGTTCTGCTTCTATAATTTTATACAGCTTTAAACTCCTTGGTGGACTGCTTAACAGGATTTGAGCGAATTTTAAGAACTCCAATTCCCCTTGCCTACTCCGTTCATTTACACCATGCAACTTGGATTTACATTTTGACACTTCCCAATCAACTGGTGGAAGCCTTGCTGTGGTTCACACCAATTGCAACTTGCCTGGCGGCATTCTGCTTGCTGGGTGTGTTGGAAATTGGTTGGGAGATTGAAAACCCATTTGGGAAGGATATCAATGATTTGGTAAGCCAAACCGTTCATCTTTCAAAATCAATTGTAATACATGTAAAAAAATGCCATTTTTATGCTAAGTTTGCATTTTGTGTACCAAGCCGCTGGACGATTTTTGTCGTGTTACCCATCTCGAAATACAACGAATTATGGGAAGGAAAATTCCATCAACTGATGACTGGCTTATGTCACCGGCAAACCGTCCACTAGCCCCGGCCTGTTTCATGAGCGCTCCAGATTTAGCAAAGTTACCTCCAGACGACCTTCGTTTATTGATGAAGCGCAATCCAAGACAAATGAGGAAGTACTTTGAAAATCTTGCATTCACGCCGGATGATACAGTAACGAAAGCAGCAAGAAGCGGCACATCCGTATCACCTAGCTCTTCAGCTTCACAAAAAAGTAAAGATAAGAGAGAAGAAGAGAAATCAGAGGAGAAAGAAGAAGAGTTAGAAAATGAAGTTTCTTTTGTCCTTCCGGATGATGAATTGGATGAAGAAAAAGCACAGGAAGCTGTTGATGTTGGCGACGACGATGCAGCTGAAAGGGAGGAAGAAGAAAATGAAAATAGGGTAGAAATAAAAAATTCCCTTGAATCCACGGAAAGGACTACTGGTACGGATAAAAGCTCTTGAATGAATTCATGAATGAAGTATCGAAGTATGCATGGCAGGTGCTATCACAGTTACTTTCTACAAGTCTACAACTAAATAGTGGGCATCGTATTATTAGTATTATATTGTGTCCTCTTTAGACGGTGTTAGCTGGCTATTTTGTTAGGATAGAAAAGTTTTGATTATTTTGTCACATAATTATAATAAATATTGTTTAGTTATTTATCATTAATTATTATTATTATTATTTATTTCGATTACTTCCTTGACTATATACAACGACATCACATAGTAAATGGGGTATCAAAAGAACACATTTTCTTCGCTCGTTTCAATGGTATATTTTTTATCCGTCTCACTTACACATTCACTAAAAAATCACTGATTAAAATATTTAAAATTCGAATTTTCAACGGTGCGGTGTCGAATGCCAATACCATTTACAATTGTGTAAGTACACCGTACTTAATATGCTAATTTGCATAGCGAAAGCATCTTGTGGGATCAATCGAATCCAGAGAGTAGAATCATTTTTATACGGATTTATATCATAAATGAGAAATCAAGTAATCGCATTTGTGTGCTAATTACAATGATGTCAGTATCAGTAATATGTACGAATTTTATAGTAATACTTCATGAAAATTTCAATGACTTACAGCTTCGTTGTTGTATTACCTATAATCAATTTTTGCGTAGCTGAAAGCTAGTATACCGATTAGTTGGGATATCCGTCTGTTGGTCTGTAAACACGATAACGTTTGACCGCGTTGACCAATTTTTGTTCAAATTTTATATGTAGGTAATTGGAAAAACGGTATTGCGTTCATCGGTAATCCGATCAATGGAAAGGGGTCAAAGGTCGAGGTCGTTATTTTTTTTATATAACAAGATATATTGAGTGGGGTATCGAAAGAAAGCATTTTGACTGTTCAGTTTAATCAGCTATGTGTAGTTTCTGTATGTGTCATAGTCGATGAAAAATCACTGCTTAAAGTAATAATAATTGTTTTTTTTTTGTAATTTTAATATGTAAAATAGACTTTTAATATGTAAAATGGCTAATATCATTTCTATATTGTAGTAGTTTCGATTTCAGCTACGTTAGTCTATTTATTATGGTCAATTTATTCTATATTACAATCTCATTACAAAATGTAATCCTTAGGACAGCGCAACTACTAACTGGGAAACAGCTCCTAAACAGCAAGGGTAAAGTGAACAATGTAAACTACAAATATTGTCTATGGGAACTATTGTCTGCCTTGTTCCAAGACAATCTAAATATTTAATAAAAAGCATAACAATTAAAACTAATTTTAGCAGTATTTCATCATTTTTGAAACATTAAGCTTTTTAACTTTTTCGACATTCCTAACAAACGTACAACGGAAAAGTTAAATTGTGAAAAACAAAAATATTGTAATTCATTGAGTTGTTTTAAGCTAACTCAAACTATATACATTGGGCTTTCTACTAGCGTAAACATTTATCAAATTACCATATTATTTCCGGATAGTATTCTCCAAAATCGAAAGCCGAATCATAAAATTCTTGGAATTCTTTCTCTTGCTTCAACACTTCAAAACAACCCCAAGTGTATGGCAACAGGTTATGGGAATTGAGTCATCCAATATTCAACAAAC
This sequence comes from Lepidocyrtus lignorum, assembly GCA_034696835.1. Taxonomy (NCBI): domain Eukaryota; kingdom Metazoa; phylum Arthropoda; class Collembola; order Entomobryomorpha; family Entomobryidae; genus Lepidocyrtus; species Lepidocyrtus lignorum. Next base: position 6,551 of record JAQGAG010001389.1, on the reverse strand, counting down.
CCATTCTCCCCAAATACTCCTCGTACATCTTGACTCATCTCATTATCATGTTGCTTCAAATTTCTTATAGCCCTTAATAAATCTCTTACTAAACCACCATTATATTTTCTAATTGCCCTTAATTCTGAAGTCGCGCTTGCGCACCGAGTTTTCCAATCCATGCCGCTCCCGAGAACAAGCTCTGCTCTTACTTCAAGGTTTTCCAAAACCAAATGACCATTATTACCTTTTATCCATTTATTGGTTTCAGACAAGAAATTAATGATTTTTGTGCTTGACCAAAAAATGGGGTGCTTCAAAGGAACTTCTACGGAAGGTCGCTTTTCAGGGTCTTGGTCAATCATTAGTCTGATGAGTTTGACAGCACCTCTATAACCATTTGAAAGCTTCGATAGATCTGTCTTGTTTCTAATAATGTTTGCAAGCCGAAGAAATTCGTCATCTCCAAATGGATGATGACCGTGGCCAACCTTATTGTACGTAAGCATGTAATAATAGACACAGCCAAGTGAGAAAACATCCACTGCCGAAGTCTAAGAAATAATCATAATAAATTAATTACTCACTTAACATAAAGTTAAAGTCAATACTAATGCGTTTGGAATAAAAATTAATGCAAATTTGTGTTACCAATCTAACTCCACTACTAGGTGTCCGTGCCTTTTCAATAACCTCAGGAGCGATCCAGTCGTTTGTCCCAACTACAGCCCCACTTCCAATTGAATAACTGTTTCTTTCTCCCTCAATTTTTTTACTGAGGCCGAAATCTGCCACAACTGCTTTTAATTTTCCATTTGCTAGAGCAACAAGCAAAATGTTATCCGGCTTGACATCGCGATGAATGATGTTCGATTTGTGAATGTAATCAATAGCCTCGCTTGCTTCTTTAATTATCTGAATTCCTTCAATGGTATCATTGCAATATCTTCCTTCTACCCAATCTCGCAAAGTTGCCTCACATAGTTCCAAGGCAATATATCGAAAATACCTGTCATTTTCTGTGCAAAATAACCGGATGATATTAGGGTGGGAATCTGTTTTGCTTAAAAGTTCGATTTCTCGGTCCGCTAGAGTAAAACATTGAGGTTGAATCCTTTTTACAGCTATCTGCCGTACCCCATCCAATATGCCTCGGAAGACGACTGTACCTGAACTTCCGTTGCCAAGCACTTTTGTCATGTCTAATGTAATTTTCCCAATCGTGATAATCTGGTTTGCATTATTAACCGTGTCCTCCAGATTTGTCAACTGTTCTGATAACACGAGCAAAAAATATTAGAGTGGCAAAAACATATTGTCGTTAATAATTTAAAAAATGCACAATCAACTGTATAAGTACATTTTAACTCCATATTGTGACCAGAGTAATCATGACCACAGTTGTTATTTAAATTTAGAATTAACAAATGTTTCTCAATAAACTTATGTTGTGAATATAGAATTTCAAGCTTGAAACAACCGCTGCCTAGTTTTTTGAATTTCTACAACAAATTTATTACCTTCACACAAATGTTCTACTTACTGTCGAGGTCGTTCGGATGTTATAAGTGTCGACTACTCGTTTTGTATGGGAGTAGTGAACAATGAACTATCAGATGTCCGACGGCCATCATCGTAACTTTACTCGAATGTTTACAATTTTAATGTTAAACAACCTTGCGATATGATATAAAGGTTTAAGTATTGGCACGAAAATCGTTTTGGCATTAACTTCCCAGGGCGAAAACTCCCCAAGAAGAAGCTACAGAAGAGGATAATACTTACCTAAAGTTTGCAAATAGTCTAATTTGAGGGCACAAGTCATGAATCCGAAAAGTTTATAGAAATCAAGCTGCTAGTTTTAAAATTAAAGCCAAAACGATTTTCCCGCCAATACTTAAAACTTCATATGTAAAGGGAAACAATTTTCAAGTACGTATGTTTACCTCTAGGACGAGGCAAGGTTGTTTAACATTAAAATTGTAAACATTCAAATAAAGTTAAAATCAGCTGTTGGTACGACGGCCGCCATTTCGGACCCCTGATAGTTCACTGTTCACTAGTCCCATCCAAAATGAGTGGTTGAAACTTCTAATATCTGAGCGACCTCGACAATCTTCCTAAAATCTTTTAATCTGTTTATTTTTGCCGTAAAAATTGCTTGCAAAATCTGGGCGTTTATTACTCTAGCACAATGCACATATATATTTCTCTTTTGTACCTTCCCGTTCCTGTATCTGTCCAGAAATTATTGCTCCAGATTGAAGATCAGCTTCAATAATTTCGTTGGGTTGACTTATTGATGCGTTTTCATAATATTGATCCCGAAAACGTATGAGCGCTTCTAAGTAAAGCAGAATGTGGTTTCAAGTTAGACCTTCATAATACATAAATATGCTAGCATCAAAGTAAAAATTAACAGCGAGTTAATTTTATACCAGCAGAATTTAGCATCCCAATATCCTCGAGGGCCCCAATTAGTGTATCCAATGTGGCATTTTCATCTTTACTAGATACCCAATTTTGCAAAACGGAGTAAACTACTTGCGTTAAAGTTCTAATCCCTAAAATTAGGCCTTGTCTTCCATCATTATAAACTTCCATACCACAGTCTAATGAAATCACGAGGTCAGATAACTTACTACCAAAAAGGTGGAATGTTTCCTTTCTTGTTTGTAATATTTTTACTGTTTCTGCAACAGTCAAATCTAGTAAATATAAAAGCATACTTACATCATCATGTCATAAGAATGCCATCCTAATAAATGATAGCGATATTTTAATTTATTCTTTTAGAATATTTAATTTAATACAAATGTTGTAGTATATGTAACAAATTACCTTGTCCAACAATTAAGGTAGGGGACGACATGATGCTGGAGATTTAGGTATTTTGTTGCACTTAGGAAGCTTTAGGAGTTATGTTTTCAGGACTTAAAACTACCAGTATGGTCTAATTGTAAGATATAAAAAGAAAAAGTTGATGGTAACCGGCAAGTAATATATACCAGCGTTGTTATTTGGACATCAAATTCATGTTAGAACGTGAATTTAAGCTCGTATGAAACAATATGCAACTACTGAAATCAATTGATAAATTACCCCGCTATTGCATAAAAATTTCAACTGATAACTCCGGATATGAACTAGATAATCTGCACGGATTGAAGCAAATTTTACTTGGATTGAAGAGCATTCAAATTTTTACAAGCCGAAATCCAGTTGATAAAGAGAAAAGTAAATAGCAGGAGTAAACATTGCTTTTGCGGCTTACGGATTGATAAGAATTTTATTTTAATAGATAAGGAGTTTCACATACCTTCAAACATAAGCTAAAAATCATACAGTAGGGAAAGTACGGATTATATGAAATTTTCATTTAAAAAGTCGATGATTGAAGACAAAAATATTATTTCACATATAAGTTAAAATTTGAAAAACTTAATATTAAAATTGATCAGATTTTTTAAATAAACTAGAAAAACGATGAAATGAACAAGCAAATGATTACAACATGCTTTATCGAAAACTTGAAAACAATTGGAACTTTGGTTAATCAGCTACTTGCATTGATAAACTAATGCATGATTCCTACTATTGTGGAGACATTTTGTGACCTACTTATCACCTCATGGCTTACCATTGCGATTCGTTTTTGTTTTTAATGTTGCTTGAGCAATATTTGTTTGCAACGGTTAACTTTCAAACAAGCTATTGTGCTGATTTAATAGAAAGTCAAATCCAGGAAAGGGCAAGGAGACTTTTACTTTTTAACTTATTTTATGTTTAAAATTCTTTTAACTTATTGTGATTGCGAGTGTTGCTGATGTCCAACGTTTGCCCTTTTTATTTTACGCTTACCTGCAAACTTATGTCGTAACTAACTAACTATGCTGTACTAATACAAATATGTTAGTAATAACAAAATAATGCTAAACATATAGGTAACTAAATCTCATTTTGCAAAGAACTATAATGTAGGAATAGGAATGGTCTGTTTCATTTCTCTTGGGCATTATTGTTTAATCATCAGACTTAAGAACTTGTGCAAAAAAAGATCGGCATGCGAAGGTATTCCCAGTATCCCAGTTCCAGTTTGCAAATCAACTTTTAATTCGTTTTGTATGCTCCCAAGTTTTCATAAAAGCTGGACAAGTCAATTGTAAAAAAGACTGTCGCGGTAAAGGACATCGATTTCATTCATATTTTAAGATGAGAAGATGGTTATTCATCAATTAGCCATGTAATATACAACTACAATCACATTATCATAGCGGTGGAATTTATGCCAGCAATAAAGCTGCAGACTGTAAATTGCAAATTATCAAAATTCTATACTAACAATAAGCTAGTTGATTTCTTAAACACTAAATATAATATGAATCATATTATATGATATACAAAACCACATTCACTCACTAGACTGTCTCTAGTACGGACTAATGACAGTAATGACCACTGCTTGATATGCCGGACTCGAACAGTCTAGTCGACTAGCAGCCACACCAAATGTGTGGTTTGGTTGGAGAGTACAAGATGTGGATGTGGAATCAGTTCAGTGTATCAAGGCCATACTTCCTGATTCATGATAATACCTAAAACATGGTTTCCTTCAAAATTATAATGACATTTTTATCTCTGTCAAAAAACTCAGATTTTTTTCCCAGATTCCACGATTCGGAAAAAAGAAGATCTCATTACTCCATGATACATACCTATATAGCATGTAAAATATGATAAACTAACCAAGTCAGCATTCAAATTAAATCTTGCATCCACTTTATCATGGCACTTATTCCGTATTAAACTAAATATGCACAAATTAAAAAAATGATTTTTGCATAACATGTTTTAACCACACCGCACACATGATTACTGCAAATCCAACTTTGCAAAGAACAATGACATCACAAAAAAGCTGTTCCCAGCATTTTTTTAAAAATCACAAGCAATTAGTATCCATGCAAACACATTACATAATATGTATTATATTAGTCAGATCAAGTTTCCAATCGTGGAGCAAACTTTACTGGAACGTGCAGCATTCAATTCTATTTCCATCCCGCTCTATTTTCATTGTTGGTCTAGTCTTTACAAGAGTCGCACGCGTTTCTATGTGATTATGAGACATACCATCATATAGTTCAGTTTTCGCGATTGAAAGTTACAATAATAATAATTAATAATTTTGCAATGTTTGCTAAAATAGCTCCTCTGCTACTGCTCGCTAACACCCTGCTTGTGTTCAGCTTGATCGGTGGGGGAAATGGAGAAAATATTCTGTTTTTTCACCCCGTCTCCACATACAGTCACCGCATCAGTGTATGGCCCTTAGTGCAAAAATTGGTGGCAAAGGGTCATTTTTTTGCATCCATTTATTAAATTCCAATATTCAAGTAACATCTTATTACAATGACATCATGCTAAGCAAGCTTTTCAGACATACGTCATCAAATCACGTTTATTAGCGCTTATGCTAACAAAACACCATTAAAAAATGTCACGGATATTGTGCCAGAACCGATGTCAAGCTTTGTCCTCAAGTACATTCACGGCGATTTGGACATCAGCAAGAAAGTCGACGGAACGATGGCACTCCTGCAGGACAATGTACCAATGGCAGGAGGGATGACTTGTGAAATGTTATTCCAAAGGCTGGAATTCCATTACCAAATGGCTGGAAAAGGATCCTCATTATGATCTCGTCATTGTAGATTGGTTCGTTTCTGAATGTGGATTGGGACTGGCGTACAAGTTAAAGGCGAAGATTATGTTCTATGCTGCGGCAGTAATGATCCCAGGGACCTATGAGTGTTCCGGATACTGCATCCGTGCCAGAATTCGATCACCACTTTTCTCTTCCAATGACATTCTGGGAAAGAGTAGTGACCACTGTGCAGCCACTTGTCTTGAGCTGGAAAATGTCCGGTTACTACGACAAATAACCGCCATTCTCAGGGAGAAACTTCAAATTCCCGATATGCCCCATATTAAAACCCTGGCTAAGAATAAATCATTAGTATTGTGGAGCGAGGAGGTGTTAGATGGTTATCCAATGCCAATTACACCAAATTTTGTTAGGGTTGGGGGAATGCACTGCCAAGAAAAAATTAATCCACTTCCAAAGGTATAATAAAAATTTACCTCAGATTCACTCACGCAAAAAAAAATGTTGGAACTAATTTCATTGTTGAACATATTTACAGGATTTGAGCAACTTTGTCGGAAAAAGTTCCCAGGGATTTGTATATATTAGTCTTGGAAGTGGGGTCAAGCCAAGCAATATGCCGATGGAATTCCAAGACCTATTCTTCAATACAATCAAGCGCTTCCCTAACATTCAGTTTGTATGGAAATGGAGTGGAATTAACCGTTCAGATTCCATTCCAAATCTTCATGTGGGTGAATGGTTTCCTCAGCAAGATATTTTAGGTGTGATATAACTTCTCTATAAAAGATTCTTATCTTAGAATATTATATGATATTAACATATTACCCAGATAAACTTCCCTGCCTACTATTCACTCAAAAGGTTCGGGAGCATAGGGAAACGCCTGGGAAAATTAAGATGT
>JAQGAG010001388.1:0-10246 GCA_034696835.1 Lepidocyrtus lignorum | reverse complement strand
CGTCATACTTTAGCAAATCGAAAAGGCGAAACAAAATGTAAAATGGAAGGATCAACATAAACAAAATAAAATAATCTTAAAGTTTCAAACCATAAATAAAAAAACATTTATATACAGTCATAAGTCATGTTATGTCAGATTTTTTAAAGGGAGAAGCGTGTCTCTGTCTGAGTGTCCACAAGGCAATGCTCGTACCACGAGTGCTTAAAGCATGTGTCATGGCATCATTTACCAAATTTTGGCAAATTGTCACGAAAAAAACTTCCTAGACAAAAAACTCTGAGCGCAATATGTCAAGTTGAAAAAAATATAAATTTCAGTTTCTCATAAGTAATGATAATGATCAGTGATCAAATTAGTACAACTTTCAAACAAGACATTATTAGCAGCTTATAGAAATGCAAGCAAAAGCTTTTTACTTTTGATTTTTATCGTCTGGTAAAGCAACAAGAGTGCGTTTAACGACCCTATACCACGTCTCTGCTTATTTGTCGATGACAATTTTTAAAACATTGGAGACAAATTGGTTTCCCCTCTTGATCGATTAAAATAATAATGACATATGGGCTGTAGCAATTTAGAGTTGTGCTTTCTCTTACTTCGTCGAACGAACATCCTTTACGGCTTTTTTAAACAAGAGATGCAATATGCAGCCCGTGTGAGCAGTTGGCAAAAAATATAAACTCAAAATTGAAATGGGAAGGAGGGCAAAAATAAAAATAAAGCTTCTTTGTCGATATCCAATATTGAGATCATCAAAGAAATAAAAAATTATTGCATTCTCATTCACCGACTTCTTTTTTTTTTGCTGGGGCCAAGTTAGAATCAAGAGAGAATGCATTTGCAATGGTGCAACAACGCCAAGATGATTATAATATGAGATGAGTACAAAAAACATTTTCTGCTGAACAAAGTAGGAAACGCAAACGTGTTGCAGGTTTAAAGAGGGAGAAAGAAGGAGCAACTACTTTTAGCTGTTGAACAACAACAACAACATCATTTCTTCGTCGCTATCAGTTGACATGCATGTAAAGATGCAAGCATCAATGTCTATGAAAATGGGAACTAGTTTTGCTTACACTTGCGCATTCCATTATAAAAAATTAAATATGAATAATAAAACGAGTAGTAAAGTTTATAATAAAGGGAATAGTTCCATCTTGTTAAAATAAATGTTGGGCGATAAAGAGAAGAAATATGATTAGGTAGGTATTTATGTTTTCAGCCAAAAGTAAAAGGGCAGCAAATAATTATTTATTATAAATGGTGGGCGAACAAGCGTACTGAAATGCGAGAGTTGCAACTTGATGTGGAGCTGGTGGATGCAGGCACATCTGTCACTCGCAATTGTACTCGGACAAAGACAAGAGCGGACCGGGGCCAGATAAGCGATGTGATGAGTAACCTTTGAGATATAACGATAATATCGAGATGATAGGGTTGAAAATAATCCTTTGTCGTCATCATTCACCTTGTCGTTTAAGGACAGTTAAATAAATTACGGACAGAGTCTACATAAAAATAGGAAATACTTTTGCTCTCTGGCATACTAATAGTAATCTTTAAAATCGAATAGGACAATTTCATAGTAAATTTGCATTTTGAATACATTGAAATAGTCGTAGCACTCAAAACTTTCAAATGCCCAATTTTGACCTTATCAGTTTTTCTTAATTAATCAAGAATTACAGCTGAATATGAATGATTGGAGTATTTCCTTGTTTGAAGGCATATATAATGCATGTTACGGGAAATTGGAGAATTGAGCGTACCCAAAAAAGCAAATGGAGCAGAGATCTAAAAATTAAGTATGTATCTAGTTTTTCCAATGTATGGACCCCATAATAGAATCACAAACAGCCATTGGTTCATACCTAAGTACTCTAGCGCATTAACATCAGCTCAAAAAAGAAAAACACCTTTGTTCATGTTGATTCCATACATCCCATCATAACTTTCTCACTTGCATCCTATTCAACTTCCTTAAATTAAATAAACACATTCCAGATTTTCCATCCAATCTAAATTTATCCCTTCCCCATTTACAGCTTTTCCCCAAAGTGACAATGAACCTTCTTTGACGAACTTGCTGTAAAGTAGGCAGAGTAGGCTCATCCTTTGAGCACATTATTTTTTCATTTTAAACGCATTAAGACATTTTCCATAGCCCATAACAACTCATGCATAAATATTTCTGTTGACATGACATTTCAAGTTGAAGGCACGAAGGCATCCCATAACAAGAATAAAAAGGGTCTCTAAAGCAATACCGCTTTTCGTCTCCCTCCGCAAGTGCCCTCCTCAAAAGGCTAAAATCTCATTTCCATCAGAAGGCAATAATTTTTAATAAAGTTTCTCCTCACAAACTAACAATTTAACCTGCAAACATTTTTTCCTCCTCATTAAAATGCATTAAATAGATATATTCGTCCTTAAAAAGTAAAACGAAAATCGCTCTCCCCCTCTCTTATTCCACACTTGTCTTATGGATAGTGTGGCTGAAGTGGTGGTAAACAAGATGCATTTTACACACCCGTCAATTCTCACTGATAAAAAGGAAAATCTGAATGATGATGCTCTTCATGTAAATTTTTTCATCCCTTATAAAAAAAACTCTATTGCCTATATATTTACTATTATATGATTTTACTGATAAAGTACACGTTGAAAAAAATCTTTTCGTCCTCTTCTGGCATGGCGATGGTGGTGATGATGATACCTACCTGTCTTCTTGTTATGTGGTACCCCCAATCCTCCAACGAGACGAGACAAACTCTTCCTTCAATTGAGCGAACATCAAGGGATGAACACTGAACACGCAATACAATGTTCTCCTGTCATGATCCCACGTTCCGATCCCAATGCATGCCGCTTCAAAAATCAAAAACCCATCCGTCCTTAAAAATTCTTACCTGCCGTATTCTCCCAAACTGAAAAAACCTACCGGCTAGGCTGCCCCGTCTTCAAATCTCTTCAATCCCGAACCAAACCTCTGAGGAATTACAACCAACACAGGTAAAAATCGTATTACCTGGGCTGGCATGGCCTCTTCGCTCTCTACTTTGTCGAGTTTTTCCCTTTTTCTATTCTTGCATTCCAATCCAATTCTTATCTGTCCATGGTGTCTGTAAGAGGAGAGGGCCATAGGAGAGAGGATAAAAATGAAGAGAAAAAGAATGAATAAAACAAAATGTAAAGTAGATTATCTACCCTCTCCATCGTAACTTCCCTGCTATGTTTCAGCACACGTATAGCATGAGATATTATTATTATAGAAGGTAGCTTTTGGCTTAACTTTATTTAAGAAGTTCCTCTTTTGAAATCAAGCTGTGAGCTGAGCTGATTGCAAGAAAGGTGAAGTTTCAGGTGAAGCTTTTTTCCCGAGCTGTATGGCCATATCATGATGGCATGGCTTGAGTTTCCATTTCTTCATCATCATCACCATCATCATCGTCAAAAACAAAATCGAAATCCAACAACAGGTATTACCATTACCTGTATGTAAAATGCTGAGGGTTTCAAGAAAAGTTTCAAGAAAGATTTTAGGGGCTGAGGATGCTGCTGAGAAACAACAATTCCATAATGCTAACCGACAATGTAGAAAGTACAACTTGCTATATACACAGGGAAGAACGGTTTGAACAAAGCAGGTATAAAGTGTCATCCCCACATTTTACCTTTATACAAATTTCAATTTCATAATACATGGATGGATTGTTGTATTCGTTGATGTCGAAGCATTGTTACCTATTCCGTTCCATGCAAGGGAGGTTAGCTTCTTAAAAGTCTAGAATGAATGCAGTGGAGTTTTTACATCTACGAAATATATTTACGATTGTTACTTTTTTCACAATCCTTTAAACTAGCTAAAATCCTCTGATACCAGTTCAGTTTAGTGCATGAGCCCAGAGAGAAAAATTGCAGGGGCTGTCTGTGAAGAATTTTTCCTTGGAAATGCTCGCGCATGTACAATAATCATAAATGTATGTACAGTCGGCGCATATATTTCTGAAGGAACGTCTGTGTAGATTTTTTTGAAGCGTTTTCTGGAGAAAAAATGGAAACGTGTTATCAGTAGATTGTCAAGACAGTGTTTAATTTGAGGATTATCAGAAGGTTGTGAAGTTGAATTAATTGGAAATTTTCTTTTGGAATAAAACAGTGTGAAGCATTTTCAATATGTGAATATCTTACTTAAAAATGCCGAATGGACAATGGCATGAACCATGCAACAAAGGAATTTCGCATGACACAAGGATCTGATCAGAGAAGTGACATGAATTTATTTATAACTGCTTCCTTTTCTGTGTGAATGTGATATGGCAGTGAGGGAGATAGCCTGGCCTCGCATTTATTAGCATATCTCTGAGAACCAGACAAAAAACCTAATTGAGATTAGCAAGCGAGGAAAAATATTTTTATGGCTTTTTGAAAAAAGTAACCAGTTTGAGGCTCGACAAAGATAAAAAATGGAAGAAAGAAAGGCTGAAATTCCTTGCCAAATCATGCTGCTTTGAGTTTGGCCTTATCTCGAGTTCTTATCCTTCTCCAAGTTTTTACTCACTTGGCTTTTGTCCGAATGTTTTTGAGTGAGAAATGAATGAAAAGTGAAGGAAATATTTTATATTCATCATTTTAAGAATTTAACAAAAATCGGACATTTCTAATTTGGAATCACCCATCCTCCGAGATGGAACTAAGGACATGATTTCCGCCAAAATAAAAAGCCATTTATTTCCTGGCTGGATCAATTCTTTCTATAAGTACGCGTATAAAGTTACTGCCGTGAAATGACAACCGCAACTTAATCTTTATGTCATAATGATATGGTGATGGAATGCTCTCTCCGTCTTCATGCAATTTTTAATGGATGGCTAAGAAAGCATGAAAATGATTTCACTCGCGTGGAAAAACTGTAATTTATTTTCATGTAAACACGCTCCTTTTCAATGATGATCAAATTTAGTTAAACGAAGTGTGACCGCATGTATTGTGGTGTGAAAATATGCTGTGCAGCGTAGTGAAACGTTTCTAGCGAAAAAACGTTCCTTGTTTAGGGAAGTTTGCATGATATGATAAAGAATTCTTCCAGGAGGATACACCAATTTGGATGGATATTTCTTGACTATTGTGGTGAAAATAGTGATTTAGTGAAATTGTGAGCTTAATTCAGTGGAATTGGGTTTTTTATTGAAGTGAAGTGAAATGTGAGCCAATTTTCGGAATAAAATGAGGCAAACATGAGTGCGCGTGTTGGGACTTACAAGACTGCTTGGTGGTAGCTTGAGAATATGCTTGGATGAAAAAAATACTGTATGAATTTTATTTTTCCATGAGCTTTTTGTTTTCACTGGATAATGCAAGTTATGATTGGGAAATTAGTTTACTCCTCTTCATCCATGCTTGATGAGTTGAAACGTTTTCTCTCTGAAAGTTGCAAGAGGGAAGCAACAGTTCGGAAAAAGCCGGAAGCTGGTCGCCTCGAGTGACCAAAATATAAGGAAGTTCCGATGACGGAGGAGGGTAGGGGGAGAATGATGAGGCAACGTTGTTGGCGTCATCTCCCATCATCATCAACGTCATCCTCAGTCTATGCAATAATACTCGTTCATCTTTTCCTCGCTGGAAATGTGCTCAATATCAATGGAGAGGTTAGCAAAGAGCGACTCACTCGTCGGACCTCCTCCTCCTCGAGGAATGTGGATATGCGGGTGGAGTTCGAGGTGGAGGAGGGTCTTCCCGCAGGGACATTTGTGGGAAGACTACCCACGAGACCTGACTACACCTACAGGTTTAATGAGAACGTTGACAAATTTGTGCTAAATGGGACTACTGGGGAGATTCGCACATCAAAGGAGATTGACAGAGAGGCCCTGACAACGGATAAGTTCGACCTTGTTGTTCTCTCAAGTCAACCGACGTATCCTATTGAGGTGCGGATCGTAATTAAAGATAGGAATGATCACGCTCCAGCGTTTCCAGAATCTGAGGTTAGTGTCTCATTCCCGGAAAGTGCCAGTGCTGGAACTCGAGTTTTCCTGGATACTGCAGAAGATCCGGATGCGGATGAGAATGGGGTCACCACAGATTACAAAATTTGTGATGGGAATGAGGATGAGCATTTTCGGCTCGTTGTCACCACGAATCCCAGTGGCGAGGCACCGTTTCTGCATTTGGAAACAACGGGGAAACTGGATCGAGAGACGAAGCCGTCTTACAGACTAAATATATCTGCTCAAGATGGTGGGAATCCTCCAAAGCAAGGATATATGATTGTGAACGTGTCGGTAAATGACGTGAATGATTTCCAGCCAGTGTTCAGTCACAGCCAATATTCCGTGTCTTTAAACGAAAGTGTCTCAATTGGAAGCTTCGTTCTTCAAGTAACGGCAACTGACAATGATGAAGGGGTGAACGCAAAAATTACATATTATCTGTCAGAATCAGAGACACAATTCGCAATTGATTCAGAAACAGGCGTAATCACAACTGCTCAGCAACTTCTCAACTGTCAGCAGAACTGTCCGCAAGGTCAGCAACGTAACTGCCCAAAAAGTTGCGTCTTCACTGTGTTCGCCAGAGACCATGGGATTCCACGTCAAGAAGGGAGGACATATGTCAATGTCAATTTGATCGAGTCCAATCACGCTCCCGTCATCAAATTCCGTTACTTTCCACCCACCGCCAGCACCGCTAGCGTATTAGAAACGGCAACCAACGGGAGTGTCGTTTCGGCAATCTCCATTGTTGATCTGGATGAAGGAGCCAACGGTGAAACGAACGTTGAGATTGTATCGGGGAATGAACTTCAACATTTCAGATTGGAGTCCACCCCCTCCTTTCAACTGATACGGACGAATGCCATTCTGGACCGGGAAAAGTTTCCCACGTATAATTTGACCATAACCGCAATAGACAATGGAACTCCGCCTTGTAGCTCAACCGCCTACTTGATTATAGAAGTGAATGATAACAAGGATGCGGAGATCTCCTTTGCAAAAACGGAATACTCAGCGATTCTCCGGGAAACCGTCCCCATCAACACTTACGTTGCCAGTATTACTGCCACGGAGGAGCACATTGTCACATCGAAATCCTCCCAAGTTATTTACTCCATCGTTTCTGGCAATGAAAGAATGTGGTTTCATATTGACCCTAACACTGGTCTCCTCACAACAAGAGCTCCACTTGACAGAGAGCAGCAAGGGACAGTTCGCCTGAAAATTTCGGCGAGGGATGGTGGGCCATATCCAAAATGGGCGCATGCTCAAATCAAAATCACAATCCTGGATGAGAACGATGAAAGACCTCAGTTTTCCCAAGAAACTGTAAAAGTGACGTTGTCAGAGGACGTTGCACCTGGAACGCTAATTACAACTCTCAGTGCCACAGACCATGATCAAGGAACAAATGGTTCCGTGATATACTCCATTAGTCCAGTGACTCGGCTTAGATATTCGGACACATTCCATATTGACTCCAGCACAGGAAAAATGACCAACGCGTTAAGATTTGATCGTGAAGCTAGAGCCAATTATGAAATCCAAGTTATTGCTAAAGATCAAGGGACTCCGGCATTGTCCTCAACTGCCACTGTTTTGCTCACCATTTCCGACGTTGATGATAACAAAGCCAAGTTTTATCCCATTGAGTACTTCATTACTGTTACGGAGGAAACTCCAGTTGGCCAGAGTATTGGTCAGGTACTGGCGAAAGATCCAGATGAAGGCGATAACTCCATAATAAAGTACAAGCTGGAACCCCCAGCAACCCCCTTCTTTGCAGTGGAGGAGAAAACAGGAAAGATCATTTTAAAAGCGAGTCTTCGAGGTATCAAAACCAAGCAGTTCCACATTCAAATCTCCGCTATTGGAAATGATGGGAGGAAAAGTGATGAAAACGCTGCGGTAGAGGTTCTAGTAGAAACTAGTGGAATGTCCAGTCACTTGAAATGCGCCAAGGACACGTATACCTTCTCAATAACTGAGGATCATGGTTTAACCAGTGGATCTTTGGCGGAACAGAGGGCTGTTGGCAAAATAGACTTGGACTCCAGAACAACCAACTTTTCCCCTGTAAGTGGAATAAGATACTCCATAATTGATGGCGACTCCCACGGAATCTTCGTCATCGAAGGTAGTTCAGGCACGCTCAAAGCTGTAAAAGAGGTTGATAGAGAAGTGGAGGATTTTTACACGCTCACAATCCTAGTGCGGAAAGGACTATCTCATGGAATATGCTTTGCCCATGTAAAAGTGCTAGACTTAAATGACAAAAAACCAACTTGGGACTTGAGCGACGTGAATGCCGAGATTGACACGAATGCCCCAATCGGACATGAAATCCTTGTCGCAAGAGCAGTGGATAAGGATGACGGGAGAAATGCTCAAATCATCTATACCTTGTCGCGAAACCCAGATCAAATCTTCGCAATTAATTCCACAAACGGTTTAATCTCCCTGAAAAAGTCGATCAGGGAAACTGACCTCATCCAAGTGGACGTGGAAGTCAAAGCGAGTGACAATGGAACGGAGCCACTCTCCTCCAAACAAGTTTTCCATGTGAAGATCAATCCAGTGAATGAGCATACTCCAGTTTTTGAACACTCTTCCTATGAGACATCCCTTCCGGAAAGCACTCCAGTCAACACCAGATTTTATGTTCTGGTTGCAACGGATCTTGACACTGGTCTGAATTCCCAACTAAGCTTCGAAATAATCCAGGGTAACAACGCTGGAAAGTTTGGAATCTTCCCTGATGGAGCTCTCTATGTGAAGTATAGACTAGACAGGGAGGATCAAGATTACTACTCCCTAATCATCCAAGTTCAAGACCAAGGTCAGCCCCAGAGATCCTCACTGGCAACCGTCGTAATCCACATTATCGATGAGAATGACCAAGCCCCCAAGTTCACCAACTCATCCTTCACATTCAGCATACCGGAAAATGAAACGAAAGGGACATACGTGGGGAAAGTTACAGCAACAGATGGGGACATTGGAAGAAATGCTGAGCTGATTTACTCCCTCAGAATGGGCAATCAGAATGAAGAGGAAAATAGTTTTGTGATTGACCCCAAAAATGGATATATCAAAACGACCCGGTCATTCGACAGAGAGAAGCTCCTTCACAAAACCGGACAAGCTTTCATTACGATGGATGTGATCGTGCATGATAATGGAGTGAAAAGGCTAAAAGATAAGGCACAAGTTGTTGTCCACATCACCGATGTGAATGATGAAACCCCGAAATTCCTAAAGTCAGTATATATGGCGCAGATATCGGAGGATGCAGCAGTTGGTTCTCAAGTTGTGCGTGTGACTGCCTCCGATATCGATGAGGATTTGAATGGGGATATCATTTATTACATCAAGGATGGAAATGATGGAGAGGCCTTCAAAGTGGATATGACTACGGGTCAGATGACCCTGGAAAAGCAGCTTGATAGGGAAGTGACCGATAAATACAAGTTGACGATGGTCGCGCAAGATATGGCAGAGCGGAACCCACTCAAATCGGAAGTTTCTGTGATGATTGAGATTCTGGATGTGAATGATTGCGTTCCAACGTTTGTATCAACATTTACTAGGTAAGCATGTGACTACGACATTTATTTAGTTCATTCCATTTCTCACCAATACAAAAATGTTAAAGTGTTTAGGTATGTATGGTTTCTTGGTATGGAATGATTTACTTTTAGGAGTTGTAAGGTTGCCTCTTATAGTCCGCAAATAAGACACTTCCCTCTGGGATGTACAACTGTAAAATGAATTTTAAACCGTGTGATTAGTATTTTAATTTTTCGCAAAGTCAGAAATTAGATCTTATCGAGATTATGGCTAATAGTTCACCGATTCAGCGGTATGGGAATTCTCGATCTCTTTCCCGTTGAAGAATAGGGAAAACATCCCATAAGGGTAGCCGATGTCCTTTAAAAGTCCAATTTATTAGAAACGCATTGAAGTACTCAAATATCAGAAACAGGGTAAATAATTTGTTTCATTAAGAGGCAGCAATATTGTAAGAACTATGGCGGCATGAAACTTACAGCATGGAATCTTCTGCTCAAATGGCTCAACGGCTTGTCGCGCCTAATTCTGTAGCGTAGAGGCTCACAGTGCGGATTGAATGCCACCTGGACACTCATTCTTCGCTGTAATAAAAGAATCATACAGTCAATCACTTTCAAATTTTATGGTTTCTATTTCTAGTAAATTAGCATAATAAGTAAGGGATTTAAAAGTAC
>JAQGAG010001387.1:0-10247 GCA_034696835.1 Lepidocyrtus lignorum | reverse complement strand
ATGTTGGCTTTCTATAAATTTTAAGCAATATCCGTCTGCACATAGATGTCACTCTCACTGTGACGAATCTCGTTAAGCATACAGAACAAATTGGTAGCTTTAAAGAAAATGGTCGACATGTGTTCCTCTAAAATGGGCTAATATTTTAGGCCAGCATTTAGCTTTAGAATCAGATGAATTTACTGTGAAGGGTTTAGAGAATGCGAAATTGGATTTATTAGATGTAATGTAATAAAACCAGAGAGAGCACATTTGTTGAAGGAGCTGGAAATGAAAGAAAGTCTTTCTTCCCGTCAAAAACATCTTAGCTGACACATGTGGGCTATGACTTTTCCAAATGAACAATGACTCCATGTTAAACCCGGTTACTTCAACTCACATTAAGAAGACAGACTTTTTCTTGTACGTACTTACGTAGGTAATAGGATTTTAGTAATGTTATCTCAGAGTCAATTAGTAAAGGACTAATGCTAAGTAAGCCGACTTATTGTAAGATGGTTAGCTCACAATCACTATATTTATATTTTTCATCCCCCTTGACCAAAGCCTTCTCAATGACAAAGCTTAAAAGAAGCCCTTCCATACTTCACTAGACATTATCCCCTTCGTCAAATAATAACGAGTTAAGTTGGGATTTCGTTATTTAAGCTAATCTGTATAGCTAATTTAAGATATATCTTGTATATGCGTATCCTACTATCCATATAAATATAATTTAATTACAATAAAAGCCCATTCACTTTCTTATCTTCAGATGTGCCTTTGAAAATGTATACAAAACTGTGTGATAAAGCCCCTTTTGCAACATCCCATTTTGTTCCACCAACTCCAAAGTAAATTGAAAGAAAACAAAAGATTAATTACAAGTTTCGTCAAAGCAAATATTCACAACTTTAGGGACAACAGCAGACTGCTAGATGATACTGCTAATGGATGACTTGCTCATATAATTTAACTTGTTTACTTAACTGTACAGCTTAGTAATAATGGTAGAAAAAAGTGGAGGAGCAACTCCATATTCTTCCCCCTAAATGCCTTAATTCTTTCAGACTTGCTCTCCCCCTTCCTAATGTTTGTAGATGGGATAACTCCACCAGAATTTTAAGTTCTATCGTCATCACCATAATACTGTCGTTCGTCCATCGCGATGTCATCCCAGCTCCTGTATCTTAATTCAACAGTGGAAGCCAAGCTACTTCGCGCTCTGTTTGTCTTTTCGATATCTTTATGATCCAGCAAAGTAAGCATAGCAAAACCGGGACAATACTTTCCACACGTTCATGATTATGATGCAGAGGAGTCCTTGCTTGTTTTGTTGCTATTTATAATGTCATGTTATTTATACAGTGGGTGGGAGGTTAGTTTAGTATTCTCGAAAGGCAAGTTTACAGATTTTTTTTCTAAAGGTATCCCAGCTAATGTACGTAAATACTTGAGCTTTCATGGGATTTTAAGTTGGCCTCAACTTTGTTCGAAACTTTTGAAACAAAGTCCTTCTCCTTTTTAGAAGGGGTAAAGGCAGCTTTGGATGATCAGCGGGAAATCAGCAGCAAAATGCTAGAGTTGAAGTTTGGAAAGCCACGAAAATCAGAAAAATGGAATAGAGTAGCATCCGCTAGTCATAACCAGTCAACCATTCATCCTTAATGATCCTATGTTCTCATGTTCGCTGAGAGAAACTATCTCAGAAATTCTTTTTTTCTTAGTTTTACCTACAAATGGTTCAAACTTATCTTCATGAATATGATTATCGGAGTGCTCATATGCAGACATCATCATCATCGTGATCATCCTCATGCAGAGGGTCCCTCTTGAAACTTAATCATTCATCATCATAAACAAACAAGATCAAATAAATGTCACATAGCTTCCTCCACATAAAATTTTTCAGCACATCCCTTCTTCTAAAGAGGGGCTGGTTGGTTACATTAAAACTTTCTAGTGTACTTTACTGGAATAAAAAATATCCTGCCTGTTTTTTTCCAGTTCCATTTATTATGTGCTCTGCAGCAAACCCAAACTCCTTAATTTTTTTCCTTTTAAATCCTCTTGCTCTTAATATTCCACCCGTCCAATAGCCCATAATACAATCTTGCGAAGAAAAATAAATCTCTTTAAAGCTACTAAACATAGTTGTGTGGGGTGCTGGTGAAGGATTTTTTTTTCAAACTATGATCATTATTCTTACTGAAAAGTAACTACCACAAGATGTACTATACTATTCATCCCCTGCTCTTTTCCCGATGTTGGGGAAACTTTGTGAAATCCAAACAAAAAGGATAGGTCCCCTTAAAAAAAGGCGACTAGTTCTGAATGGGTAGGAGGAAGGATGAAGAATGACAATATATATGTATTCATGAGTTAGCTAAATCATTTATTGTAAAAATAAGATGAAGGTAAAATTTACCTATCATATATAGTAAGCTGCTACCCCCATCAATAATAAATAAGGCTTATGTGAAGATCTCGGAGTAGCCAATCGAAAAGAAAAAATAATTTACTCAAACACTACATTATTAAAGATACGAAAAAAATCAGATGAACGGGATCATTGTGTAGGCGAAATGCGGGGGTAAGAAAATAAGAGACCTTTTTTTCTATGAAAAGAAATGAATCCTTGTCCAAGGACAAGTGCTTAACTACGGTTTCACCAAGCATTTCCTCTCTGACAGTATAAAAAGCTTGCATTGTCCTATTCAACACTTCGCCATTGAAGCGCTTTTTCAGTTACCTGTCTAACTCCTCCTTACAGCTTTCGCATACATAATTTCAATAAGTACCCAAAAAGTCTTCTTATGTAAGTATGTGGGTTTTAAGCTCTCCCCCTATCCGTACCAGAATAGAAAAATAAATGGCGTAGTATTGCATATTGCATGAAAACATGGAAGGGCAGTTTGCTAGCAAAGTTCAGAACGATCTAAAGAATCACATTTTCCTACTCTCCTCAACACAGAATCCTTTCTTTAGTAGCTTGCGACAACGACAACTTAAGATTTAGGGCTGAAAGCACACAAATCACAATAATCGGCTTCCAAGAAACCAAACATGTAAGAAGGATACAAAAGAGTTTAGTTAAGTATTTTCCAACAAAAATGATCCTATGTGTGTAGTGGGAGTACAAGTGGAATAAGAGCGATCTGTAGGTGAGCTATGGGATTTTATGTAAACCTTGCATGAAAGAATACGCAGAGAAAAAAACTATCTGCAATCTAAACTACCATAAATATTCTTCGCTGATCTCTACGATACGCTTACAACAATGTATGAACAAGAAAGAGGATGAAAAGAGCCGCGAGTAAATCCTAGCAAAACCATTTATAGAGTCTTTGATACTTGCCGTTTTTAGCGATTTTGGTACATGCCATTTAAAACTTCTTGACTGTTTTCTTTTTCTTGTTCTTGTCGATCATAGTAGGTGTGATTTCGAAATACGCATTTCATTATTACCCACATGTATCTTGTACAACTGTTTCAATAGTTAACCTGCGATCAGGACCTAAATTTCATTTTGAAATATATTTAATTTTGACTTTGCCCCTATCCAATACAAAATATGACAAAAGAGCTGGAGCCAATTTTTATCATTTCGTCCAATGCAACTTTGCCAATCTACGGATAGTTAATGGCTCTTTGATATAGTATTTGTGCTTCGTAAAATCTCATTTTAAAACTTCAAGCACTGAAATTCACAAACGGACAAAAGTAATTGCAAACAAATCTACGTAATCTAATGTTAATATTACCTAATACAAGCTGATATCCCCAGCTTATCATCATCCCAAAAGCACAGGGACCAAAGCCACCACGGTTTGTTGGTTTCCTAAAAGCAAAATGGCAAGCTCAAGGGGAACTGATTTGCCAGGATAGTCCCTTTTAAAATGGATGTTGTTTGGTCATACTTGTTTTCAACTTTCTAATGAGTTTTAATAAACATATTTTTGCTTGTCTGAAAGCAGATGCCCTTTTATGGCTTCTATGCGCAAAAACGCATGGGAAATGGAAAATTTTTACCGGCAGTTTCTGTATAGTCACAGAGAAAGTTCTTAAAAGCACTTGTCACAGAGAACCCGTTAAGTTCTCATGTTTCGTGTCGACAGATTCAGCGAAAAGAGCAAATTCTACTATACCTATAGCCATATAAATGAGAGTGATTCTCACGGCTCTATTCATGGAATTCAATATCAATTCCACTAGTTGTCGCAAAACGTGAGTTTAGCATAAAAAATAATTTTGCTGGAGCCACAAAGCACTAAGGAACTCTTTTTAG
Organism: Lepidocyrtus lignorum; assembly: GCA_034696835.1. Taxonomy (NCBI): domain Eukaryota; kingdom Metazoa; phylum Arthropoda; class Collembola; order Entomobryomorpha; family Entomobryidae; genus Lepidocyrtus; species Lepidocyrtus lignorum. The sequence goes on along the minus strand of JAQGAG010001387.1, from coordinate 5,980 downwards.
ATATTGCTGTTGCAAGTTAGTGGTAATCTGGCTAGACAAGTTCCACCGACCAAAAATCATTTGAACTTTAAACTTTATGCTTAGTTAATTTAAAAAGGATGTTATCATAGGGGGGAGTATGAGAGACAGCAAAAACAAGTCTACAATTCCATCTTCAGATAGGTATACACAATATGTTCTCATGCATTAAATATTGAATTAGCCCATTTCCGACTATTTCCTAATGGAGGGGTTATATATTAACATTGAATTCATAATGTAAAGGCGGAGATGATGAAAATTGACGGTTGATTCCACCGCTATATTAAGGTGGACTCCTTTCATCTCAAATGAATTTATTCTGTCCTTTATCAACATTCATGTTTGTGTTGTCATTTGCGTCAAAGAAGTAAATAAAGGGGTTATGTCGTTAGGTGTATGATCACTTTAAAACTTTCTCCATTAAGCTTTCCCCAACAGAGCAAATACCCTGTGGGATGAATACGAGATACATAGGTTTCGGGATCGCTTTAATCAATTTTCATTTTGGAAAATTTGCTTGTTTGAATTTGGGCTGACGCAAAATGTAAATAATTCAAAGCCCTTTCAAATACCACTAATTTTGGTTATTCATAATACATATTATACAATATGCTTCAAATCAACTATCCTAGTATGTAGCCTTTAAAGTGTGTTTGTAATCACATTTGCACGCATGTAAAGTTATTTAAGCTTTGAAAGTTTTGGTTGCCGGATATAGTGAAAACAGTCTGGGAATACATAAAAGTTTTCCACTCCCAACAGAAAACCCTTTAGTAAAACCAACAAAAACCATTAATAAATATAATGTAGATGATCAAGGCGTATGAGCTGGATGAATAAAATGGGATCGTTCAAATAACAAGGAATCCAATCAAAATCGAATTTTTGTATTTTCCATTGATTGCGTCGCAGAATAGAGTCTACTCCATCATTATTATCGTAATTTGATTAGCAAACAGAATATACTAAATCAACCCCTAATTCAAATGCATTCTTTATGAAAGGCATCAAGCAATCAAATACATTCTTCTAATCAAGATATAGTACCAATGGTTCAAATTAGAGCCATTGTTTAGAAAAATCTAAACATATTATGGGCCGTACTGTATTTTTTTAGTGCTAAAAACACACCTACTGTCCTATCACCTGGATCGTCTGGATTTTTATCTGTGATCGTAATCTGTAACAATTGTGCGCACAATATCATACTTTTATTTTTTTAGCATCATTTCTGCTTGACATCATATCGGCCTAATTTTAATCTTTCGCTGGGGCAAACTAAACTGCTAAAAAGTACGAAATTTAACTATGAAAATGAAGATGCTTTCACTGTTGCCACCATGTGTGTACGTTCAAACAATCAAGTCAAGAGGAATGGAAAGAACATCTCATCATCACATGCATCCATTCCCCATCCATAAATACTATAATGCTGATGTGACGTGAAGTAAAAAGAAACAGAAGGTAAATAGAGAGCAAGAATTGAAGAAATGCTATAAAGCCAAACCAGTATCGGGAAAGTCGGAGAGAGAGATGACGACAGAAAGAAAGACGTTGAGAATTCCGTCTCTCCTGGGCGACCAGTCAACCAGCCATTCATGCGTCCACAAAAGAGCTCTTGTTCACTCCAAATATTAGAATAAAAAAAATGCACTCCATCCTATACCGCTATATAAAGCATCATCACATCATTTATGCTCCGCGCCCCTACACCCCTTCAAGTAGTTTTCTTTTCCTTCCCTTTTCTCCCCGTTCATCATCAAATCAGCATTCCAACTTTCTCCATCATACAAGGAGTGGGGCCGCTCATGGAGAAATGTAAGAAAAAAATTGAAAATCATTTTATCCCATCGTTTTGATAACTTTTACTTGATGTGCTCCCTAAGCCCATTTTCCCATCGGTGCGGTAACAAGCTTTAATGTTAACTGTGGTTTCAGTGGATTTTGAAAAGGAATATTTTTTTATATATCAACGTTGACAGACTATCCTCTTAACTATTTAATATTCCACTATCCATTTACCGAGGGAGTAGTAACAATAATAATAATATTCATATTTTAGCATGTATACATTATTCGAGGGAAGAAAGGAGAAGTTAAATGTGCACTAGTTCCCATATAATACTATAGGCTCACACAAAAAGGTGAAATATAATGATAAGTTAGAGGAAAAACTTTAATCCAAAAGTTTTCTTTCCCCTTTTTCTCCAGCCATATGTAACTATGCATTACTCTTCAATTGGGAGCAACGAAGCAAACTAGACACATCATCATCAGCATCCACCTCGCCCGTAATCAACTCATACGATGGATGATAAAGAAAGGGAAACTTATGCTCAACGATGTTAAGTGCAATGCTTAACGGAATAAAATTTGGAGGAAGAGGAAAATGTATTTAAGTAGGAACTTTCCACCGGAATGATGATGCGATGGTACGCGAACAATTTCTCTCTATGCAGGAGTAACATCAGTCAAAAAGTAAATTCAATAATGTTCAACTTTTTCCTCTTTTCTCTCCACTCTTGAGAATGATTCTTCGCATAAATGTTTTGATGCCACTTTTACTTTTTAGGTAGGTGCATATGGCCCATAGGTATAGTCTTTTTTGGGAGGAAATATGGTAGGAATAAAGATTTTTTAAATGGCATCAGTCCCGTTGTGAAGTTAAACAACACTCACAAATCAACCAAGCAGAAGTTCAAATGTATTTATAAAGTGAAGGAGGAGCCCGTTAAATATGCCTTTTATTACGAAACTTTCACTTTGCTTCAAGTCATTTCTTAGTTTTCGTCTTAAAAATGGCATTCACGTAAAGATATGAATTTTAACGCTTCTTCCCTATTCTTAATGGCAATCCTATAAGTAATATGGCTTGTCGTTGCCTATGCTTTGCTCATTTAGAGTTTGAGCATTCTAACGAAAAGTTTATTGTCTTAATTATAATTACCTACCAATTAATCACTTACAAATAATTTAAGTTTGTTAGGGAATGCTAAGTAAATGTCAGCAGTGGTTTTATCTCACTTTTGACACTTGAGAAAGAACTTGATCGTGACAATTTAACTTTCGGGAGAATGCTAAGATTTTGGGCATTGATTCAACCCACCTTGAATTTTATTGAAATGTCTTGATATTATACCGTCAACTTGCTAGAAAATATTTCTCAGAATAAAAAAAAATACCCTTCTGCCAATCTTGTTTTCTCCTAAATACACCCGTATGGATCTCTGTTTCCTGTTCTTGTTTACCACAATAACTTCCACATATGCATTCTGCCTTCCTATACCTCTTCGTTTTTTTTCACTTTTGATATTCATTCATCTTGTTGTTGATGTTGCTGATGATGATGGTCCTCGTTTCCAGCACTCAACTTGTCCCCAGAGGATTTTACCCTGGGTAATATGCCTACCCATCCTCCTATACAAACTTTCTCCAGCCCCAGCGCAACAACGCATCATTATTACCGTGTCGAAAGAAGCATTTGGTGTACATTTTTTATAAGATGTATATCCATACCCACTTGGACCAAAGATATATGTAGCAGTGAAAGTGCCAGACAACGGTATATTACAGTTGACTCTTCTTCCCCCTTTTGTGCTAGGTAAAAAAGATAAAAATCTCTCTGGAATTCCACGTCGAATGCTTTTGGAAGAGACTCCTTGAATGGCAAACATGGTTCTTGTGCAAACTGAGTCAACAAAGTTAAAAAAAAATATCGAGTTTTTTTCCAAGGGCATGTTGATGCTGATACTTATACTGCAGTCAATTCAATGCAGCAAATACTTTTTGTTTCGTTAATGATTTTAATGATTATTTAATGGCTAGATGGAGGGTTAAAAGTACTTGAACATTAATATTTTACTTTCCGCAGTGACGAAACAACCCAGAATAAAATACCATCAGGAGTCTTTCCGGAGTGAACAAATTCATTTTATTTCTTGCTTCATTGAATCCTGAATCCTCCTCAAAAGCTTTGCGGAACTGCACAGCATTTTTAGTTTCTACTTTTGTAAGTCGTGCATATAAATGTATCCAGTGGGGCTTTTCCACATGGAACATTTTTGCCAAAAAAACTAACATTCTGATGAAAATTCCTACTTTTCATCTCCGACTCTATTCTTTTCATAATCTTTTTATTCTTCTCACTTATTTCCGTTTGCTTTCTTATTTTTTTTGTATTGCTCAACTTGCTCATCTTCACTTTCCCTCCTTGTGCTCCGCTTCCCTTCTTCCTTTTCTAACGAGAGGAGCGGAACAAGGGAAAAACTTCTATTGTATGACACAAAGTGTAACCTCGATGGAGCCAAAGCACCAGAAAAATGCTTTCCTATGACTGGACCAAAGGTTACCATATATTCTTGCAGCCCTGTGGGTGGCATTAACGGACCCGGAGAAAATGTTTGAATATCCACAAATGTATGTCTACCCATAACTGTATATATGGCTTGCACGTAAATCCAGCACACATTGAATGAAACGTGCACTGCAAAAGAAAAGTTTCACATATTTCTCTCTGTTTTTTATTCCACTGACTATATAAGAGATTGATGGTATCGAACTTCTTTTCTCTTCTTTCACCTACGCTAGAAAGGCAGAACGCCCCATGACTTGAGTGAATTTCCTTTTGGTCTTTTTTTCTTCCTTTGGTGAGATTTTCGATCCTTTCTAATGATGATGATGGTGGTAGAGGGGGTGGCTAAGGAAGGATTACGTGAAGTACATGAATGTTAGTTTCAAAAACATCCGAATATAAATGCAGGCTTTGATCCCGCGGTATTTACTGATCGAAAAATAGATTACACTTTGAAAGAGTGATACAATGGTGTTGGATATAGTTGCTACTATTCAGGATAATAATAAGTGTTAGTGTTGTTGAAGAAGGTGAAAAATGGAAAATTGAGAATAAAGACGATCAGTATCGCGGCTTAAAATATTGAAAGTTTTTAAGATTTAAAAAAGACCGAAAGCAGGAATTTTTATGCTACATTTTTTACCCTTTGGGGTCACTTTTTGTGATATTAGATGCTCTTAAACAGTTAACCAGTAGCAGTATTGTAGAATGGATTAAATTTTGGCATATAACATAGCTGTAGCGGATCCCATATCTGATATGAAGTACATCCCTACCTCTATATTTACATCTTCCAAGTTTTTGTGCTCTCTTTTCCCTCCTTATTTATGATACAATTTACGCCTACAACAGACACAAGAAACGATGTTGCCAGTCAAAGCTCCGTTATTTGTGATATGAGACCTTTGGTTTGAGAGAGATCCCAAGCATTAACTGTGTAATTTAGTGATGACATATATCCTAAATTTTCGATCTACGCATTTCCATTTTCCCCAACCTATTCCTCCTTCCCTTCCCCCTTTCATATTCTAAATGTTCAACATTGAAAAGATTGTTGACGAGATTCTTCATCATATTCAGTAGCAGCAATAATAAAACATCAGAGTATGATAAGCATTTTCCTATGAAAAAAAAAATATGTGATTTGTAGATGTTTCCCTATTCCTTACCCTATTCCAAAAATTTGTCTTGTGAATGAGAAATAAATTGCTCCACTTGAAGGAAAACACCGGATATATATTTGAAGGAATAATGACTACGCTGCAGAAGAAACTTATTGCCAGTGTACTCCTGGAGTCTCGGCAAGTAGTAAACAATGTTCCATACCGTGCTTCTGACATTTTGGAACACTTCGCTCTTCTCCACTCACCATTATATTATTATATTCTTTTGCCATTTTCATCCCAAACTCCATCTTGACGGTGTGTTATTATGCTGGTGCCACAAATATAACTGCCAGCAATTTGTGGGAGGCGGTAGGGGCGATTTCTATTGGACTGTATAGGGCTTCCCACCCACACAAATACGTAATATTATTATTATTATTATTATTATTATTTTTATTCACGTTTTTTTCATTAAGCATAATCAAAAATACAAAGGTAAAAC